>JAYDZE010541344.1:0-14543 GCA_034509125.1 Monilaria moniliformis
ACCAATATTATGAAACATGCTTTGAAATTTAATGAAACACATTTGTGTTTCATTTTAATTTTATAATTCTTAAATTAAGTTTTTTATCATGTCAAGGTCGATAATAACATATTCTTAAGTAAATCATTCAATAACAAAAGATTTATCCAACGTCATTCTTATCCGATGTCATTTTTTAAAGTTTTTACACTAATGGTATTTAATCGTGTTTGAGTTTAAGTATATTAGGATGCCGTGTGATGTGCTTAGCATTCTTATAACAATGATAGTATAAGAATCTTCCTTTCGTATTAGAACACACATTTTGAACAAATATACCGAAAAATGCGAGCTCTTCTTTGCTCACGTTTCATAAATATTTTAATGATAAGATTTTATTTTTTATTATAAAATTATAAATTATCGAACTATGTTATATTTTAATATGATAATTTTAGTGAAGTTTAAAGATTATAATTTCGAAGTGAATTATGAAGTTGAAGCTTCAAAGATTATCGATATAAAATAACAATGTAATTTAAGCTTTTAGAATTTAGTTTCATTTCTCAGACTCTTTGATTTTATGAGGCAAAATTATTTTTGAACAATTTATCGTTCACTTTATTTTTTGTAATCTTTGACTTTTTTCGAATGTTTTATACTTTGAATTTTATGCTTGTCATATATGATTTACATATTTAATTTTTATATACGTTTATATATTATGAATATAGAATTCTTAAGAATAAAAAATACATAAATTTATTTTTGTCATTTGCTATAGCCCGATTAGCCCGCTAGGGTAGCCCGAAACCCGGGTTATGATTGAAAATTTCTAACCCGATCAACCCGTAACCCGTAACCCGAGTAAGATTGACCCGAAATCCAATGAGCTGCCCTAATTGACATTCCTAACCTAGAGTATCAAACATAAAAATAAAATTTGAATAAATTAAAAGTTTGTCACTTACTTGGGAAATTCTGTTGCCAATAAATCTTATTTTTGTAATAATGGACTATTAAAATTTCCATAAATTTCGTTTTGCTCCTTAGCCTGGGACAGATAGTTTAGGAAAAAAGATAACATGCTACGGCCGCGTACAGACGCGTCGACAACGAGGTTTCGCGCCGCCCATTTTACTTTAAGATTAACAAAAATCAATCTTTTCCACACAACCACCCTAAGATTGAAAAATAAAGACAAAATTTAAATTAACATTTGTTTCTTTCCCTACGTTCAGACCGCGTAACGTTAACAAAAATCCAATTTACAACTTGTCTATAAATACTTGTACTCCCATCACATCTCACGACACTCACACGCAAATCACAAAAAGGTCCAACGCTTTTAAGAGAAAGATAAACATGGCGAGAAAGAATTCGATCAGAAGCCGAAGGGCGTGGGACGTGCTCCGGCTGGCTCTGCTGTGGGCCCGGAGGGGCGGGGCATTTAAAAATCGGCTCGCGATAAACATGAGCCTGCTGCACAAGGGGATTAGGAAGCTCCGCCACTCGCACCACCACGCGCCGGCGCCGGGGGCGCTCGTCTACGGCGAGCGGGAGCTGTCCTTCGACGACACTCCGGTCATACACGTCAAGATGCACCGCCCTTCCTCGCTTCGATTCAAGATGCCACAGATCCCATGCATCAAACCCCAAGTAGACTTCGACTACGATTTCGACTTTGAGGATGATGAAATTTGCGGGTACAGCGGCGAGCGTGATGGCGTCTGCTGCGGCGGCGCCGCCTCGGAGGAGGAAGTGAGTGCCGGTGAGGAATGTGACGAAGAAGTTGATTTGAAGGCGGAGGAATTTATAGCTAATTTTTATAAGCAGATGAAGCTTCAAAGGCAAATATCGTATCTGCAGTATAAATGAAAAGGGATGGAGAATTTGATTTGTTGGATTTGGGCTCGTTGGAAGAGATTATGAGTTTAAATCATCGATTGCGGATTTCGAAATTAGTTATTACATTAAGCCACACAGCTTTTGTTGTTGGATGCTGGATTTGTTTTTTGACAATTTTTGGATTTTGTTGCATTTTTGTAGATATATATGTTGAAGTTTTAAGTATTGGTCACATACAGGAATTAATTAGTTGTGGAATTTTCAATATTTGTGATACTATATGTTTTAACTTTTTCTATTTTTTATTGTACAAAAATCCTCGATTTACTGTCTTTCACTCTGCATCATAATGTATTTATTTTGAAATATTACTGTGCATGTAGAATTTTATATGATACTGTTACTGTTGGTGGTAAAAGAAAATCATTTTTCAATCTTAATTACTCAATTAAATATACTTGCAGAGATTGGAAAGGAATTGTTTTCTAGGCACTATTGACACCACACCATATATTTCACACTACAGAAATTCATGCTACTTGGGAGAAAAAGAAGACACGTATATGCTATTTTTCGTCTAGCTAGGCGGCCCAATTTAGAACAACTTCAACTTACAATGAAAATATTACGCTTTATACATCATAGCTAATCAAAATTCCAAAAGAAATATAATGTTTGAGAGGATTCCGTGTCTACACGTCTCAATCAGTAATATGGTTGTAATGTATCACATTAGTTTTGAATCATTTTTTTTCTTTTCAATTTCATGTTAACTTCTTTAATTATTAATTTCTATTAAAATTTGATATATTGTTTAATTACAATTTGTTTTTATTTAAATGACGGTGGTTATTTCTTGGGCTGATGATTTTTGATACGATATGAGAATATGAGACGAACACACACACAATTAATGGGTTAATGTCAAATCTTATCGAATTCGTGTTCCTATTAGGTTGGCCCGGGATTCAGATAACCCATTAACAATTAATATTATTATTTTAATTATTTTTATATTTTTTAAATTTTTATTATTTAAATTAGGGTTAAGTTTCTATTTTTTATTTACTTTAATTAGGGTTAGGTCGTGCCGATATCGTGTGATTGTAGTATTGTGTCGAATTTGTGTCATTATCGTGTCGCTAATAGGTTTGTATTGTGTCCGGGTCGTATTCAAGTTTGAATGTAGCATGTCAGGTTTGTGTTTGGGTTGAGGATTTTCTTAAGAAATCGTGTTCGAATTTGACGTTATCATATTGGGTTTGACCCAACTCGCACGATTTGTGGGCTCTAGACTTATCTCACTGTTGTACTTTCGAAGGACTTTCCATGGACGAGTCTATCGTTATAGTTTGACATTCAGTCATCTCAAGTATACTGTTGCTCTGACTCAACTCATCAACGCCAGCATATGTCGATCGTCAACTCATATTCCCAGTCGATCGGAATTTTATGTCAGCCGAAAACGAAGGCCATAACTCTTATTGCAATAACTGAAAAAGGTTATGTATTTTGTGATTATAATTGATGTTTAAATTTGCAAAAATAAATAGTAAGAGAACATATTTTAAATAAAACTTAACCATAAAATTATATCTTAAATTTACTTCATCTAATAATTTATGAGGATAAGCCTAGCACTTGGAGAATGGAGATGGAATATGTGACTGTTTATTTGATTAAACAGAGAAGCGACAAGTGTGGATGGACATTGAAAATTGCGTGAGTGTTGCAGTTTGTGGCGTCGAAAGAAAATGTGACTGTATACGATAATATTGGGGGCATTTGGTAGTCATGATAAGATATAACGAGATGAATAAAGTAAGATAGCTTTAAGATAAAGATTCATTGTATCTTCAAGATACGATTTTTTGTTATTTGTTTGGTAGAAAGATAAAAATTCAGATAATATTATAGATGAGATGTAAAATTACTTTTTTGTCCTCCTTAAAATGTAGATATATTTATCTAATTTTAAGATTGAATTAAATTTTGATTGTTTACATAAGTAAATTAATTTGGCGATTTATTTATTAATGACCATAATAAATGACAACATACCAATCTTACAAAATGATTAAATTTAGACAGTATTTTATTAGTTCTTAACAAAATGAATTAGTGATTAATTAAATATTGATATAGTATTAATCCTTACACCCCAACAATGGCCGGCGGCCATGACCAACTCCGGCGATGGGTCAAACTCGGATATTCAGTCGGAATCGCATGTTGGCCCATTTTTTGGTGAAACCAAGAATCGAAACTAAAATCCAACAAATCAAAACGTGACCTATCAAAACCACCAAAAATCAAAAATCGAAATTCAACCCAGAAACGAAATCAAAAATAAAAAACAAAATCAAATAGAGGCTCAGATTTGAAAACCAAATCATCACAGCCTCAATCGAACAAGAACAAGGACAAGAACGGAGAAATGGCAAGCAATCAACCGTCAATATCATCACATCCACAATTGACAAAACGCAGAAAATCATGACAACCAAATCTACAGAATCCAAATCGAGGACTATCGGAGCCCTAATCGAGCAAGAACATAGGAACCCACACCAAATCGATGACGACCATGGAACGACAGGCGACGGCTGCTAAGGAGCGACCGGCGACGACGACCATGGTGCAACGACCACTACCGCTACCGATCTAGAGTGAGTACTACTACCGCCGCAGAGCTGGAGTGACGAACACTACCACCGTTGGTAGCCGCAGCCTCACAGGAAAGAGAGAGAGTTGCAGGGATAGAAAGAGATAGTGTGTTAGCAGACGAAGTGGGCTGGAAGAAATCAACGACCGGCGATGGCGGCCATGGTACAAAAGGCTACGGCGGCCAAGGAGCGACTGGCGACGACGGCCATGGGGCGACGACCACTAACACTGACGACCACTACCGCAGTTCGTCCGCCTTTTCAATTGTCGTCGGCTCATATTGAGTGATAGAGCATGCAAGAGAGAGAGAGAGTAGAGTAGAGAGAGTTGCATCGACAAAGAGAGAAAGTAGAGATGGAAAGTGATGAGGCTTGATTTTATTTCGTCGTTGGAAAAGAACAAATTAGCCTATCAATAAAATTACTATTATTTCATACTTTCCAAAACACTATTAAGTTATTATTAGGCAAGGGGGTGTGGAATCCACGAGAAATGAGAATTTTGTTAAATATTTCCTACAGTCTAAAAGGGTTTGGCGATGACGCCCACGCCTAATTCCATTAAAATGGATGAGAAATACAAAAATTATTAACTCAAGAGCGTGGGAAATTAAACAATCTTCGAACTGAATTGAAATCAACAAACTAACAAGACGAGATGCATGTGATTAAACTAGGCAGCTTATATATTGAAGATTAAATTGGTCTACTTAAGGTAGAAACATCACTATAGTTACCACTAAGCTCAAGAAATTCGAGAATTAAACATGTTCTTTTAAACAATGCTTAGAATTGAAAGGTCAATAAAAAACAACAAATGACCAAAATACAGACAATTAAATTGGCCAGACTAAAATAAAATTAACAAACTATGCTAGAAAAAGTAACTAGTCCACTTTCTATTCTAAGCACAAACAACTTAGGCTTTTAAAACTTACTATGCATGAAACTTTCAGGTTCTAAATAGGGAAAAATAATCAGACACAATGCAGAATATCAGTCAAAGAACTTAAATGCAAAGTGACAATAAACTAGCTTCAAGTTGTATGAGAAAAAAACTATGAAACATTGTCAACCCAAGAACTGAAAACTTCCCAAGAAGAAATAAAACACAAAGAAAAACATTCTTCAACTAAAGTCTAAAATATTCAGCTATTTTTTTAATGAAAATAAACATGATTTTTCGCATAACATAAAACTGAAAATACTTACTAGATGAAGTTCAAAATGAACAAAGACTGGATGAAATGGAAATAAATAGAATTTAAACTGATTTGGAAATAAATGCGCCTTAAAACTAGACTAAGAACTAAGATTTAACAAAAGTAAAATAACTAATCTTCTTGAAAATGCAAATAATAACCGAATCCAACAAAAGTTCAACAACAATGCTATAAATCCAAAGTTCAAAATCATGACAAGCTAAGAAAGAACATTTTTTCCAAGAAAAGCAATGTAATAGTGATTGAGTTCTTAAATCAAGCATTAAAAATGTAACAGATCCTTCTTTCATCTACTCCTATTCCATTGTGGCTGAGAGGTGTGCTTCCTCAAAAGATTTTCTTCAGTTCCTCATTTCCAAGTGAGAGTGCGTGAGTGTTGAAGTGTAGCTAGCCCATCGATCTCTCTCTCTCTCTCTCTTTCCTTTTATATTGCGACTCTTGATTCATTTTCCAGCTAGGTTTTATTCCTTTCATTTTCTCCTAGTTGGACCTTTATGCCCTCATTCCAGCTGGAGGTACCACATCATTAATCTTCAAGAAAATGACAGCTTTGTTCTATAGTGCACCAGACGCCAACATGATCCCCAGCTAGCTTGAATGTCTCTCTGGCAGTTAGTGATAGAGATCTAATTTTCTACTTCTTGTTGTACTTCTTGAACATTTTCAATCTTTACTGGTATTTGCACTCCAAAACTACTTCTTCTCATTGCCTGCACCAAAACACCTATTAAGTGTAGATATTTGGCTCTTAAAAGCTCAAATTGGTCCCTAATTCTAACAACAATTTTGTTCCATCAGAGAGGTCAATCTCAGAAATAGGTGTGAAACGACATACAATCGTGTCATTTTGTTGCGATTATGTATCACAGTTAGAGGCTCAGAAACAACGTCGTTTCATAAGATTTTGGAGCAGGCCGCGATAAATAATCTCGGTCCGACAAATCATAATTAAATGCTATATATCCTACCAAACATCTAAATTACACCATTGAGCTCATATATTCTATCTTATTTTAACCTAATTCCATCTACCAAAAGCCCCTAGATAGCGAACACATCTATGAAAGAAAATTGAATATATGCTCAACTTTGATACAAATATAAACAGTTATACTTTGGATACAAATATAAACAGTTATACCTATAGTATTTGACTCTTTTAAACAAAATTATCATAAATAAGTGATAATTAATACTAAATACATAAATTATCATAAAATTAAGGTAAGAATATCATAAAGGTCAATTTGTAATGACGGAAAAATAAGGTTGGTTTATCCGAAAACAACTTGTTAGACATATTCTGAACTATCACCATCTGAAATTGGGTGGCTTTTAGTGCTAGTAATACAATTTATGAATAAATGAATATGAAAAGTTAAATGAAAAAATAGAATCCGCGTAAATGATTTTTATAAAAGGCGAGAAAAAAACAGAAACAGAGCACCATTGTCAGGGCTCACTGCACCTCCCTCGTTGTTCAGAGCGCACTCTGCTTTTCTGCTTCACAATAATTACGTGTCCTACAAGATTCCTTTCACTACTAACTCTCTCTTACTTCGCCGTTCTCTCTCTACAACAATGCCGCCGCCGCCCATTCCCGCCGTCGACCCACCGCGCTACAGCGAAGACATCGACAGCACCTGCTCCACCCCCTTCGTCAGCGCCCCTTCGAGCCCCGGCCATGGCCCCTCCGGTTACTTCTACAGCGCTCCTGCTAGCCCCATGCATTTCCTCCTCACCAACACCAGATCCAAATCTCCGTCATCGTCTGATTATGAGACGGTTTTCCTTTCGTCTGATTCCGGATCTTTCGAGTTCGAGTTCTCCTCCAGGTTTTCTCCCAACGGTTATGGCGGAATCGGCTCCATGACATCGGCCGATGAGCTCTTCTTCAACGGTCAGATCCGACCGATGAAGCTGTCATCACACCTAGCCACGCCGCAGGACGGTTTTCCGCCGCCGTCGATGGATCTCGACGGTGCCTCAAGCTCGAGAGGCAGAGATCTGAAGCTGCGCGGCGCGAAGCTCGCGAACCGCAGAGCCAGATCCATGTCGCCGCTCC
Organism: Monilaria moniliformis; assembly: GCA_034509125.1. Lineage (NCBI taxonomy): Eukaryota > Viridiplantae > Streptophyta > Magnoliopsida > Caryophyllales > Aizoaceae > Monilaria > Monilaria moniliformis. Next base: position 7,782 of record JAYDZE010541344.1, read on the forward strand.
ATTTCGATCAGTGGCGCGGTGGCGGAGGATTTGATTCGCAGTGTGCCTCCTCCGCGGCAGGCGCCGCCGTCGAGGAGGATATAGAAGGCAAGTCCGGCGAGACGACGCCGTCGTGCTCGGCATCGTCGTCGCGGTCGTCTTCCTCCGGGAGGAACTCGAAGAAGTGGATATTCCTGAAGGATCTTCTGAACCGGAGCAAAAGCGAGGGACGAGCGCATAGCAAGGAGAGATTCTGGTCGTCGATTTCGTTCTCGGCGGCGAAGGAGAAGAAGACGCCGACGTCTCCGCCGGTTCTGTCGCCATCGTCCTCGCGCGACGAGAAGAAGGGCGGAACCGAGATGAAGAACAAGGAGAAGAAAGCTACGGCGTCCAGGAAACCGGCGAACGGCGTGTGGAGGAGGCGAGCGGCGCCGTCGGCTCATGAGCTGCACTACACGGCGAACCGAGCGCAGGCGGCGGAGATGAAGAGAAAGACGTTTTTGCCCTACCGGCAGGGGCTACTGGGGTGCTTGGGTTTCAGCTCCAAGAGTTATGGCGCTTTCAGCGGATTTACCAGAAATCTGAACCCCATTTCTTCTCGGTAAAATCGAACTGCTGCAGTGGTGAATTTTATGTATAGTTTGTAGCAGTGATTATTTTTTAGCAATTTCTCGAGCTAGTTCTAGTTCATGTTCATGTTCATGTTCTTCTTCGTCGTTTTCTTTTCGTTTTTTGGTATTTCCATTGGCGAAGGCTTCTATTTAATGGAGAAGCTTTTCTTGCAGATCACTTGTTTGATGATTTGATTGTGGATAGTTTTTCAATCCGCCTCATCATATGTGCTAGTATCTGTTGCTGATTGAAACAATTTGTTAGCTTATCACTAACTTTATTGTTTTTCTCATTTGGCATTTTTTCTTTTTATTGATAATTTGAGTAATATCTTGATTATTGATTTGAAAGACAATATTTTAAATTTGGAGTGTAAATTGATATGATGGTTCTTGACTTGAAATATTACTAGGATTTGGGCTGTTTTTGGTGTGGGGTTGATGATGTTACGATTTGTGTGCACTGATAGTATAATCAAACGCCCATGTGATGTTATTCTATATCGTAGATTTAGAATATATGGTCTTCAAAATTATTAATAGCATTTAATACAAGTTATGTGTATAAATTATTAGTGGAAAATGAAATATAATTTGGATACAAATTATATATTCGTGTGGACAAATCATCACCTTCATCCAATCCAAGATAATCAACGTATCCATAACTTATTTTATGCTTTAAATTAAAGTTTCATTTATCATTTAGAAAAGTCACATTAACAAATAACATAGGGATAGAATTAGATTATGACTTATTTTAAATTAAAATCTTATTATATCTTAAACAAAATTTTATTTATGATAGAGGTATCAGGAAATTGAGATATTATATTAATAGCATTTTTTAACTATCATTGTATATATTGTATATGTAACATTGCGTTTCTTATATAATGCGTGAATAGCATTATTCATATTGTAATAATCATACTGCCACGTGGAATATGATTGATTATTGATAGTGAGACAAGGAGTTGCAGATTCACATGGGTTAAGATTAGATTTGGAAGTTGATACTGGAAACTCACGTAGTGTACCTCTCAAAAAGGAAAAGCAATGAATGAATGTCCTTTTTGGATCTTCTCTCTTTAACCTTTTCTCCTCTCTCTAAAATCTCTATTCCATCATTCCATGGAATCGTTTTCATCTTTCTCGCACTTTATTGGAATGATAACTTCATTTCTTACCATCTATACTTTTGGACCACTAACAATTTTAATTTTTTCTTGGAATAATTGCATGTAAAATAATAAAGAATAGGTCAATTTTAGTTTGTTCAACACCTTTTAAAATTTGAATGACAAATTATAAAATTTTAAAAATTCTCAATTGTCTAATTTGATCAAATTAAATCACGAAGTTTTAAAAATTCTTAATTGTCTTATCTGACTAAAATTGGGAGAAATCTAAATTGAGTTGGCAGACAAAAAAATCTATGTGGAATTGAATGGCTGATGAGCAAAATGACGTCATATTGTGAGGCTTAAGACGACGAGAGACAATGAGAGTGGTTACACTTCTTGAATCGTCAATTACCCGTCTCCGATGAGATTCTGTCAGATGTGACAGTTGAGAATTTTTAAAACTTCGTGATTTAATTTGGTCATATGGGACAATTAAGAATTTTTAAAACTTCGTGATTTATCATTCAAATTTTGAAAGGTGCGTGACAAACCAGAATTGGCCTATTCTTTATGATTTTACAGACAATTATCCTTTTTTTTTTCAATTGAACATTTGCTAAATACGTGTTTGTTGATCGACATGCCCGATTTTATACTTTTATTTTAATCCTATATGATCAAACAATGGATTAATCACATTTTATCGGGACAATATTTTTTTGTAGGAATATCCAATAATAACTTAAATCATAAAGAGTATAATTTTGGTAACCATTTTCATAAACGTATAAGTTATATGGTTATTATAGGGATAAAAAGACTATAATATCCTTTGATTTTTAAATAAAGTAAAAAAATGCTTTTGAAAATAAAATCTTTTTTTTTTCCTTTCAAAATATTAAACAACCAATCCAATCATGCAATTGATTTACAAGTATTTTCATCCTCACTTGTAAGATAGGTAGGTAGTTAATATTGAACGTAAATCAAACACAACATGATAAAAATCAAACAAATAACAAAACGTTTACATTGCACAACAAAATAACTACTTCAAATATCCGTTACAGTACAAGGCCATTGTTGAAGAAGTCTGAAGGGAAACATACCAAAAGTAGTACATTCTGAAGGACGAAATGCTCTTAACGACACAGTTGGACATGATAGATTTCTTAAGTACACAGTTTCTTAATGATGTGAAGCATATAGCGACTTGTTCTTTATGGAGGTTGTGAGGTTGCATGGAGTGCCACGCACGATTGTGAGCGATAGAGATATCAAATTCCTTAGTTAGTTTTGGAAAACCTTGTGGGGGAAATTGGGCACCAAACTCTTATTTTCCGCTACCGCCCACTGGAAACAGATGGACAAAATGAGGTTGTGAATAGAACTTTAGGAGCTTTACTTAGGACTTGGTTAGTAAGTATAAGAAGTCTTGGGATGTTTGCATTCCTATTCCCGATTTTGCTTACAATCGCACTTTTCATTCCACTATCCATTTATCACATTTTGAAGTTGTATATGGATTTAATCCACTAACTCATATGAATTTGTCTACCTTGGAATTGCCTTCGACTCTTATTTGTGACGTAGATGGTGCCGAGAAGGCTAGATTTGTGCAAGATATTCACCAACAAGTCCAAGCCAACATTTGAAAGAAGAATGAGCACTTTGCAAGAGTGGCCAGCAAGAACCGCAAGGAGATGATCTTCCAACCCAAGATTGGGTGTGGGTGCACTTTCGCAAGATTCGCTTCCCCGACAAAATGAATTCTAAGCTTGATAATGTAAGTTGTACATTCAATGTTAGTGACTTGAGCCATTTTGATTTTAGAGGTACTCAATGTTTGGATTTGAGGACAAATCCTCCCAAAGAATGAGAGGATAATGTGATCATAGGTGATCGATATCGAACTCGGTGACAAGAGACGGACCCATTAGTGGACATCGGGAGGCCAAGAGTAAGGGCAATGATGAGGAAGATGGAAGAAACATTGGCCAACGTCAGTCGGATGATCTCCGAGCAGGAAGAGTCCAAGAACGAGGAATGACACGCCTGTAAGATATGGGTCGAAGCAAAGGAGCCAACCAGATGCATCGTAGGTAGCACACGGACCATGTGCCAACCTCCACAGAGGAAATGGTCCACGTGTGAGCTTGAAAGGAGACGAGGCGCCCCATTGTAGGTCACAAACGGACCGTGTGGAAGCCGGTCTTCTCCCACACGGACTGTTTGCGGAGGTGGCCTTTGCCAAATCGTAGCCTCCAAACGGTCTATCTAAGAGGCTCACTTCTCACACACGGACTGTTTGTCGGCACGCATCCATCATGTTGACTTCCGCCCCTTATACTTGTTTTTCCCTCTTTTGCACTCTCTTTTCCAACAAACTCTTGTACTATTTGGAATGGGGATTATAATGTTATTTCTTTTGGTTTGAACATGTCCAACACCCTTTTGTTTCTTTTAAAAAGGGTTTAGCTTCCATTTTTTGTAACTTGGATATGAATGAATATTGAAAACCTTCATGAGAGTTTGCTTCCTTTTGGTAGAACTTTATCCTTGAATTCCATGCTTGTGTATGGTTGAATTGTTTACTTGCTATTCAATGTAAAAATATACATCTAACTTAGTATTTGCTAGATTGTGGAGCTTTGCAAGGAATTGTCCTAGTGAAAGTAACCAATGATTTCCTCCATTGTTTTGGTTGAGGTTCATGGTCCTAGGAATGTTTTGGTTCAACTTGTGATCTATCCTATCATTTTCCTTCTTTTGTTTTGGGTTCTTGCAAGAGGAAATTTCGGGACTTTCTATGATTTTATGGTGGATTTACATCAAAAGGGTTCTAATCGAAATGGCTAATTTCTCCAGTTACGACACTTGGCTCATGATCCCAACGTATTTTTGGCTGATCTTGCAGAGTCTGATGTCGTTGCCGATCTGCTCATTTCAGGCAATAGGGTTTTGAATTCTCCGTGTGTGTCGGCGATTGATCGTTTTGTGTCAAAGAGAGATGGAAGAGAGAGAGAGAGAGATGCAGATTTTGTGGTGGAGACCAATGTTTCACCACTTTGGGTAAAGTTAAAAATTGTGGGATAGTTTAAGTTATTATTTTGAATAAGTTAGAAAATATGTTATTTATTGATAGGGCTCATAAAAGTTATATTTGTCTTCAAAATGGTTAGAAAACTCATATTTTATCCTTCAAAATTATTTTAAAAAAAACTTATATACTTTATGAAGTTGGTTATATATCCAACTCTCCCATATTTTTTTACATGACACGAACATAAATAGAATAAAGGGCCTATTTGTTTGGCACATATTGTGCACTAGAAAAATAACCTGATTTCAATTTTTCATATTGCCATGTTTGGTTGATTTTTTATAAGAAAGGAAAGTAATCAAAATTCTGAAAACAACAAATGTAGTGCAACTTTCCAAAATTCTTATTCTCTAACTTTTCTTAAGTAATATTTTTCTCCAATTTCAAGATTCTTACTTATTTACATATTTAATATTATTTTTATTATTTTATTAACATGTAATATATTTTTTATTTAGTAAAATATATTTAGTGTCCTTTATATTTATTATTATTATTATTATTATTAATTTCTCAATTATTTTATTAACATGTAATATATTTTTTATTTAGTAAAATATATTTAGTGTCCTTTATATTGAGCAAATTTTAGTTTAATTTTAGAATTATGGATCATACTTTTTGTTTTTATATTATTATTTTTATTATTATTAATTTAAGGAAATCTACTTTATTTATTAGAGAAAAAATATATGTATTAATTATAATTTAATTACTATAACAATAAATTCAGAATTCTAACAACTATTTTTGGTATTTCCATACACAAGATTGTAAGTTGTAATCAATCATATTCTTATGAAACATAAGATAAATAATTTTAAAAGAATCATATTATGTAACAATATTATTTTCATAGCAAACAAATGTGCTCAAATGGGTTAGTATATAATTTTATTGTGTCGTACCATGATAATTACATATCGTGTTTGTGTCGGATGTCTACAATTTTCGTATAACATGGTATTTAAAAGTTATATATAAATATGTTAGTTCTGTATAATAAGGATTTGATGGTATCGGTAATACAAATACACGAATCTATTAAAGTCGAAAAATTGTATAAGAACTTGCTAAAACCTAATATAAAAATAGAGGAATTTCGTTATGTGTTTTACCTTTTTTATATATTTTAAAACCATACCAAATCAAAGATCGATAAATAGAATATAGCTAACCATTTATCATAATATTTTAAAACTTGATCCAAAGAACTCTATATCATTTATGATCCTGTTTTAAATGAGGAATTATTCTATTCTTGATCGTTATTTCATTAATTTGAAGAACAAATATAATCAGAATCCTACTCACCATTCTACACTGAATGTTTTAAATAGAGGTGGCAATTTATATCCAGCAGCCATTTTTGAGGCTGGGCTAGGCCCGAATAAGTGGCCCGAAACATAAGTGAAAAATCCCTAGTCCATTTTCGACACGAACAGAGTCAATTACAATAATGAGACTCATAATGATATATTTCATGAGAGAATAATGAGAGAATTGAGAGAATCTAAGAATGTATAAAGATATTCAACGTAGAACGGAAACATAATATTTTAAATAAGTATAAAGTATGACAAAAATAGAAGAATATATTAATAAATATGTATTTCATAAAATTAAAGATTCTATAGAATCACATGCATAAAGATATGATTTGTCGAACCACCGAACTTAAACTTAGAAAAAAATAGAAATAAAACAAATTTCGTTAGACTTGTCAGCGAAGCATAATAGTACTGGATAATACAATGTGGCAAACACGTAAACCAATTGAGTGGTCAATATGTTGCGGAGTTGTTTCGCAAGCTACCGACCTGGAGCCTTAGAGCAACAGCAGCAGCGGCGGCTCGCGATTTCCATTGGCCGCCCGCCGTTGCAGGGCTTCGAGCCGGCGGCTCGAGCCCTTGCAACGGCTCCTCGCCCTTGCCCCGCCCCC
>JAYDZE010541355.1:0-14540 GCA_034509125.1 Monilaria moniliformis
GATTTCGGCGTGTTGTTGCTCTCTTTGATCTTGGGGGGGCATCACTTTGATCTTGGGCAACACCTTTACCCTTATCGGCACGGTTACCACGAGAAGTAGACATATTGATAATTTGTTATTAATATGTGTATATGTAATAATACTGTAATTTATATAAATGTGTGGATGTAAATGGTAAGTAAACAAGTAATAGTTGTGAAAGTAAAAACAATTTGCACAAGTAGTCAAGTAGAGAGAAATAGGAGTTAGAGATGAGAGAAATTGGAGGTAGAGAATAGAAAATTCTTGTTAATACAAGAGGTGTAAGTTGAAATGAGGATGGTGAGAGGGTATTTATCGATAAAAATGAGTGGGTTTGAATTTGAATTTGAATTAGAAAAATTAAAAAAAAAAAACGGAAACCGCCGGCACTGCCGGTTTTGCAGCAGAAACTGGCGGTTTCCGCCAGCTTTTTCAGTCCTACCCTGCCACCCCTACCCCCTACGCTGCAGTCTACAAAACCGGTGGTTAAAACCGCCAGTATTTTGGAACTGTAACCAAACCGCTGGAACCGATTTTTCGGTTCCGGTTTAACCGCCTAGGGCGGTTCCGGTTCCAAAAATGAAACCGACGGTTCCGGTTACGGTTAAAACTGCGGTTCGATTTTAACCGGACGTCCCTATGTGTGTTCATCTAGAGAGAGAGAGATGTGATCTAGGAATGAGTATTATGAAGGATGGAATCAAGAAATGGGTATTAGATGAAGTTTGTATATGAAATACTTTTCTGGTACATGCTTATTGAAATGCGGAAGGAAGTAAAAAGTAATCAGTCACCAAAAGACAACTTAACTTAATTAGCCAATAGTTAATTAATTAATTAATTACTGTGCAAATGAGACAAATATATTTAAATTTTTGAAAATGGCAAAAAAAGTTATTTTACATATTATCTATAAAACAATCTAGGCTATCAAACACTTTATTTATTTTTATCTTATCTATCAAATAACAAAGATACAAACTAATCTTCATCCTTATCATGGTTTTTATTAATCTTGATTCTTATCATAATTTTATTATCTTATCAAATGTTATCATGGTTATCAAACGTGGCCTAATAGTATTATATTTCTAGAGGGAGAAACAATTATCTTTAATGACAACGAAGTTTTATATGGTGTGGTATGTCAGTCAGACCAATCCGCTCGGCTTCGGGCCAATCCTATTGGGTTATCGGGCTATTCGGTTACGGGTCGCTCGGATTGTGTTTTTTCGGGTTAGAAACTCTCAACCCTAACCTTAAATTATCAGTTTTCGAGCTAATCCATCAGACTAATCGAGCTCAAAAAAATTATGATTTTTTTAATTCATATATTAATCTTGATAATTATATATTTCTAACAATGAAATACATCAAAAAATAAATGTCATTTCAACTCAAAACTAACATATAACTGTTAGAGAAGTAAGAACATACATTTTTCACAAAAAAATATCTTTTTATAATTTTGAATCTAAACGTTTTATATTAAATGTTATAATAAAATATAAAAAAGTGAAATGATAAATATAACTTTCGATACATTTGAAAAAAAAACTTATTATACTAACTTTCAAAAGTTTGAAAAAATTAAAGTAATGAAGTTTGAAACTTAAATAAGGGCAATTTGTCGATAATATCACGAACTTTGGTCGAAATCCGGATCTCGCCGTGAACTTAAAATTTGGTCGCAAAAGTCATGAACTTTGTCGTTATTTGATATTTCCCACAATCCTCCAAATCGTAACTGGCGTGGCAAAATTAAAGCTGAAGTGGCATTTAAATGTAACAAAACGACGTCGTTTTTATTTTATTTTATGCTATTGGTTGCTAATATCACGAATTATGGCCGAATTCCGGATTCTCCCACAAACTTAAATCTTGGTCGTAAAAATCACGAACTTTGGTTGTGTTTGGAATTTCCCACAATTGACAATTCTGGTGAAATTGATTTCTACGTGACTTTTCGTAATGTCTACTGAACCAAAACAACGCCGTTTTGGCAATTCAGAATGCCTACTGGACCAATACGACGTTTTTGTCCACCTCATCAATCCAAAATTATTTATTTTTTATTTTGATTTTTTAAATTTTTATTTCCTCATTCTTTCATCTCTCAAACTATCTCTCCACCGTTGGCCGCCAGCCACTAGCCACCGCCCGCCGCACGATCCAAAGACAAAGCCAGCAGAATTCACAATCTGGTATGTTTCAATCCGCCTAGAATCCGACCATCCGTCGTTGCATCTGCCTCAAGTGCAACAGCATTATAACTGATGCTGCGAGCGAGCATTTGCCTGCAGCCACTAGAAGATAAGCCGACGTGTCAACATTCGATGCAGTGGATTTGAGGAGACGGAGAGTTATATAGAGAGAAAGAGAGAGACGCATATTTTTTTAAATTAATTTTTAATTTTGTCTTTTAATTTTATTTTTGTCTAATAATTTTTTTTGTATCAATGTCATGCCAAATAGTGTCAACGTAAGGAGTAATTAGGACACATAGATAGTCCGACAAGAATCAATTTCGATAGAATCGTCAAATGTGGGAAATTCTTAACAACGACAAAGTTCATGATTTTTATAACCAATTTTAGGTTCGTGGAAAAATTTGGAATTCGGCCATAGTTCATGATATTAGCGAACAATAGCACTTTTAGTTTAGTACCAAAACGACGTAGTTTTGGTATATTTAATTGTCACTTCAGCTTTAATTTTGTCAAGTTAGTTACTATTTGGAGGATTGTGGGAAATTTCAAACAACGACAAAGTTTATGATTTTTACAACTAAGTTTTAAGTTCGTGGGAAGGTTAGGAATTCGGCCAAAGTTCGTGATATTAGAGACCAATTGCCCATTAAATAGTGAGAACTCACTAATTTTCAGGGTGACTCTATGGGGCTCGAGCTATCTTCGGGCCAACCCTATCGAGTTTTGAGTTATTCGGTTTAGGATCAATCGGGTTGATATTTTTTTTCGGGTTAGAAATTTTCAGCCTTAACCCTATTGGATTGTCAGGTTAATCGGATCAACTTATAGGTTTCGAAGTAAATTGGTATCCTCTATATATGATAATAAGTCCACCTTAAATGTTGGTGGAATATATTGGAGAAAAAAGGACATTTTCTTTATTTGTGTTATATTATATCTGAGCTACTTGAAAAATATATCGAAAATTGGTTTCTTTTAATCGGATTGAGCAATTTAAAATCGAAACCAAATTTACTAGATAACCATATCGATAATCAAATCGATTGTTTTTTCGATTAACTAAATAACCGAACTTAATATAAAAATAAAAAATTCCTCTATATAAGTTATTTAATCGAATTAATTATTTACTTATTTTTAATTTCTCATATTTTTTAATAATAACTAAACTCTTCTCTCTAATTAATTACTCATTTTAATTATTTATAAAAAATAATAAATAATATATTCCTAAGCCAAAAACTGATCAATTATAATTTTTATAACCAATAATCGAATTTCGGTTAGATACTCACTAAATATCAAAATCAAACTGATGATTTTAGTTATTCCGTTAACCGATCGAATTACATAATTTCGGTTTGATTATTCAAATAACCGAATCCCGAAGCCAAAAATTTGCACCCGAGCTCCAATTAAAACTTCAACTATTATCTTATCGTCCCCGATGGACGTACCGGATTTTAGTGGGAAAGTTTAAATCTCAATTTCAAATTCAAAAACTTTTAATTGTGATCAAATTCACTTTATTAGATAAAGAAGTAGCATGATTCAATTGAATCCAATGATCAACAATTGACATATATAATACTAGCAATCATGAACCCAGCAATCGCTGGCGATCATCTACGGTCATGGAGCTGGAATCAAAGCGCATGCTTCCGGTGATGGAAGAGAAGTCTTCATACATTTCATCAACCTCAACAGCTTCATTTTCCTGCATTTTTGAATCCTCTTTCAATTTCACCATCTGAATACCTTCCAATTCCGCCGCCACTTCCTTCATCGTCGGCCTTCTCTTCCCATTCAAATGCAGACATCTTCTCGCAAGCTGAGCTACAGCCATGATTTCCTCTCTTTTCCCCTCTCCGACCACCCTCTCATCAATAATATTAAACACTTGATCTTCCTCTATCAGATGCAAAAACTGCGTGGCCAAACTCCTCCCAACTTCAGCTCTAATTGAAGATATCGCCTTCTCTCCAGTGAGAAGCTCCACCATAACCACTCCAAAGCTGTACACATCGCTCTTCTCTGTGAACTGGCTCGACTGAAAATACTCTGGATCTAAATACCCAAACGTCCCTAGAACTCGTGTGGTGAGGTGAGTTTGATCAATAGCTATAGTTCGTGAAGCTCCGAAATCCGAAACCTTTGCTCTATATTTATCATCTAATAAAATATTTGTTGACTTGATATCACGATGATAGATAGGCACAGAAGCAGCAGAATGCAGGTAAGCAATAGCTCCGGCGACTTCTCTCCCGATTCGGAGCCGGATTTCCCAGGAAAGAGGGAAATCCTCGCTCGGATCGTGAATGTGCCGGAAAAGTGTGCCATTGGTGATGAACTCGTAGACGAGGAGAGGAACTTCCGTCTCCAGACAACACCCCAACAATTTGACCACATTCCTGTGACTGATCTGCGACAGAATCACAACCTCGTTGATGAAATCCTGCAGATCGCCTTCTTCCACCATCTTCGATTTCTTCACCGCCACAATCTTGCCATCTGTCAGCATTCCTTTGTAGACCGTGCCTTGGCCGCCACGGCCAAGGACACGATTCTCGTTATAGTTATCAGTGGCCTTCGCCAGCTCCTTGTAGGTAAACACCTTGATTTTGTCAACGCTTTTGTCAGTTGAGGAAAGCTGCTGCTCTAATAACAAGCCGCCGTTGCGCTTGAAGAACTCTTGCCTCCGCTTAGCCTTGATTCTCTTCCTTGTGGCTCTCGCAGCCTTCCAGGCCGTGAAGGCCAAAATCAGGGCGCCTAGCACGCTGCCTACGCTTATTGAGGCTATTTTGCCTTTGGAAATACCGGCGCCTCTTGGAAAGCGACACTTGTAGCTCCCAATTGTGTTGACGCAAGTCCCATAGTCGCAGTAGTTAGACACTGTCCTGTTGAAGCAACTTCCTGTCGCTGTGCATTGGCGATATGTGCTCGTTGTATTAAGGGTGCATTCGTCTATATCAATGCATCCGTGAGGTACGTAGGGACTGCCTTGGTAGCCATTTTGGCAAGAGCAATATCTGTTGGAAGATACATATTCATATTCCTTATCGTAACCGGAAGTCAAACGTGTTGTTGAAAGATCGGTGTACTCATCGATGTTTGAAATGGAGCGATAGTCATCAGCAAGTCTGCATTCAGCAAGATTGTTCAGTGGAGGGTTGTTGATTTCCCACTCAAGCACAAGCGGTGCAGATACGAATTCTTGATCATATGGAAATGACTGATTGATCAGAAGGCCTCTGTAGGTTATGTAGTCATGTCGAAACCATTTCTTGTCAACTGGGAAGGCGTAGCCACAGAATCTGTTGCTGCTGCTTTGGATGCTTCTGTAGGTAAAATGGAAGCTTTGTAGCCCTGCCGGGATTGTGGCCTTGCAGCAGTTGAGACCGTCGCAGCTGCTGCTGGTGGTATTGGTTTGACAGATGGCCATACATCCTCCAACTGTGGTCGTCTTGTTAGCAAGCAGCCACACTGAATTCGTGCATCCTAGCACGGCCAGCGTGTTGTAGCGCGCTGAGATTGTGAAGGGGCTTCCTTCGAGAGAGGTAGGGAGAGATCCGGATGTCATCTCGGACGAGCAATTTATTGGTGAGACGGGCTGGTTTACAATGACTACACCGTGCACAGAGATGTTCACCACTTGGCGGTTGATGCTGGCCAGGAATGGCGTTGGAGGGACGGTGGTGTTGTCGCAGGTGATGGCGAAGGAGGAGTTTAAACTGCATCTGGGGCCGACTCCGAAAGGGTAAGGAATGGTGAGATTTCCACACTTGGTCTCACAACCTTGCATAGACATTTCTTGGGATGTTGTTGTTGTTGTTAGACATAGGAAAGAAATGAATCCGAGGATTGAGGCCAACGTCATTGTTTGTTATCTGCAGAGTTTGATGAAGAGAGTTTCTTGAATTGTATAATCAAGATCAAATAGACAGAATTAGAAAAAATGCATGATTAATACCTCTTTCTATAGATTTTGCATCAAATGGTGGTCATCACAATATTACTTGCACTATATATGATTCGGCTTCTAGTTTTCTATAAGGGAAAGATTTGAGAGAATGTAGAGTTGAGGTTTGTTATAATAAGTAGATATTGAGTCCATATTTGTACTAATCAAACTCTGATCAATTCCAATGCCTTACTTTTCAAAACAGAGAACATACACCATATATAACATATAATAATAAGCTCTGAGAACTATATGTTAGGCCATTACAAAGACTTTTCAGGTTTTGAAAAGTACGACTAGAGCTTTGAAACATGAGAATAAGTCCATTTGAAGTTTCATGCATATATCCAAAAATAATTTAATTTAAAAAATTCACAGCAGGAAATATTCATCAAATTCAATAACAATTGTAGTACTCTGAACTCTCACTGACCAAATTGAAAATAAGAAACAGTTGATATCCCCAATTTCGAGCATAGGAAGACCTAGTCTGAGCTCAAATTAACTGTTGGATTTTTCTGCAATGTAAGTAATTGAACCATGCATGAAAGTTCTTGAAATATTTCGTAATCGTCCATGACTATAAACATATATGAACCCAGCTCAACCGCCGCCATAAATCATAGGCAACAATTTTACCTTATTAAATTAGGTATTTACTGAATTAATATGAATTTTTACCCTTAGCTTCGTAGAAAAGTTCAATTTTAAATAAAAACTCCCAAACCCAAATTCAGATTCCATTTATGATCCGGACTCGGTCTCGGCCCAATTAGCCAAGTGCGGCTAACTGGCTCTCATCATATACAATAATATTACATGATAACAACAATAGAGAAATATGAACCTAGAAAGAGAAAAAACATAATATTATTGCCTCTACCACTTCATTTTAATAGACAATTTTTCTTGATTGTCGGCAGCGGGCCTTCCTTTCTTTTTTCAATAATCAATATCATTAGTCCTTTTTGTGTTAATGGAACTCGCAGCTGCTACTCAAATTTATAAAAATGATGATATGTTTCCAACCCAAGGTCACATTGAACCTCGGAGTTTTGATCAAATGAATATCCAATTAATCACTATGCCGTCTTAAAAAGAAAAGTGATCGAGCCCCTTTTTATTATGGAGTTTACCTCCAAGTCTTTCAGTTTATTTTGTGTCATTTTCCCAAGTCTTTCTGTTTTATAAAGTAAAAACAGGTCCATGTAACACGTCAACACACATTAATTAGGAATATGAGCTGCTCCAATTCAATCTCCATTGCTATTTTATATTTATACCTACACCCACTCGTTCTCTCTCTCTCTCTCATAAGTTATTCGGTTGAATGAGGTCTTAAGTCCAACTTCGTGTCTCGAAGATACAACTAAGAAACAAGATATACGAACACTGATATATACTTGGATATGAATATAAGTACTTAACTGCAAAATTGATATACTTATTTGAATTAGATATAGATGGTCTAACCATGTTATCTCTTTGTGCTGTTTTTATCCTTACTTTTTATTAAAATTTCAAAATCTTTTTCATTTCAATTCCGTTAGCATAGTATTTTTTGCGTGCCCACACTGCATAAAACTCAAGTAAGAATTTTGGAGTTGTTTAGGACATTAGTGTTGAAAGTGTTTTAAGACTTGGAATAGGCATGGTTGACTTGTGGCGTAACTTAGATGAATGCTTCTTTCTTGTAACTCGCGTTGTCCCTACGTTTACTGCGTAATGATACTTTTAATTGGTTATGAAGTGAATTTATTTCAGTTGGTAACCTTAACTTCAATTATTTATTTTATATTATGAATTTTGATAAATTGTGTAATTACTATGACTACAATCACACTAAAATTATGTTGGTAGTCGTCGTTTGCCAAAAATTACACGTGCAAACAATGATCAATTGTCACGAAACCAGAGTCTAATATATTCTATACTAAAAGATATTTTCAAATCGGGTCCTAACTTGTAAGTTGGCGTTGTTGCACTAACTTCACGCGTGATTCCGACCACACTGGTGGTCTGATAACGAAGGACTACTTAAGCTTTAGTTTAAGTTATGGTCTCTTTGTGATTGGTTGTCATTCAAGGTGTAATTTCGACAGAGGCGAGACTGAGTTTCGACATGATTGTGACTATAATTAAATAAATCAAGATTGAGACTACAATCTGCAATTCGCCAAAAGTTCTAAGTTATTAACTATCAACCCTTTTAGTTTTTATACATTAGTCACACTTTCCTCTATAATTGGATCACCCTTATGAGTCGACGACATATTTAATGGTTAGCAATGAAGCTATCCTTGGTAGTGCTTTCCGCCTCATGCTTTGCCATGACGTCAGCTCTTGCCGTATCCCTGTTGAAGCCTAATTGCCAAGAAAAGTGTGGAAAAGTCACCATTCCCTATCCTTTTGGAATCCGTTCCAATTGAAGCGCAAATCATGGTTCATTGTGATGTGCCAAAATTCAACAACTCCTCCAAAGCTATTCTTGAGCAGAAACAGTTTGGAGATATCCTCTTTGTATGGTGCGGTGATAGTTAAACTGCCTGTCTCGCCTATGAACTGCTCCAGTGGGCTGAGAACAGAATCTCTACCTATATCACTCAAGCAACTCCCTTCACCATCTCAGCACAATACAACTCATTGGTTGTGATGGGCTGCAAGAATTTGGTGTTTGAAAATTTCAAAAATTGGGCTAAAACATGTCATATTAAATATGCATGGCTATCTTTAGGCGACCTAATTAAAGTGATCAACTAAGATTTAAAGTTATAGGACTAAGGGTATTAAAAAATCATGGTTTAAAGTGTAGATAATATATGATTATTTTTAATTTGTTGATCAAATTAAAAATAAAGGAACTTATAGTTATAATTTGGGTTATGGTCCCCAAACGTTACATTCCTACTTCATATTCTGTATTCTCTCTGCAAAACATTGTTAAGAGTGAATTTGATCATTTGGAAGGCTATAACGATATCAATCAAAGTTACTCATGGATTTAGGTACGCTTTCGCATTCAAGTTTATCGTTATTATAATTTCGAATTATCATCGTAGAGATTTCTAACAAGTGGTGTCAGAACCACTTTACATATGATTTTCTGAGATTAGATAAGGATTATTTTCAATTATGGTTGATTCTTTATACACGCAGACCGAGACCTACTACTTCTTTGAGGAATGAAAATTCTCCTAATGAAAGGAAGAACTTTGAGAAATAGGACCACTCAAATCGTGTTAGTCTAATGATAATTAAGTGTGGTTAGTCTAATGATAATTAAGTGTAGTATTCCAGAAGCCTATTGTGGCACAACTTCTAAGGAAATCACAAGGGCCAGCGAGTACCTTGACTAAATTGAGCAACGTTTTGCTAAAAACAAATAGGCAGAGACAAGTACGCTTCTGGCAAGCTTGATCTCAATGAAGTTTAAGGGAATGGGAAACATAAGGGCGTACATATCGTAGATATCTCATGTTGCTTCAAGTTAAGGATAGTAAAGCTCGACGTGCCTGAAGACTTACTTGTGCATTTGGTGCAATTCAGTCAATTTAAGATCAGTTATAATTGTTAAAATGATAAGTGACCTCTTAATGAGCTCATTTCATAATATGTGCGAAAAGAGAAAAGGTTGAATCATGGAAGAGTTGAGATTGTTCAACTGGCTAGCACCTCAAGAGATAAGGGAAATGGCATCAAAAGAAAGTGCGTTGAGAATACTACTAAGGGTAAAGGTCTGACACAAATCAAACAACACAACAAGAAGTAATATCATAGTTGTTTCTTTTGTGACAAACCTGAACATATTAAAAAAAAAAAAAAAAAAAATTGTACCAAATATCACGCTTGGCGTGCAAAGAAAATACTATTCTTACTTTGGTCTATTTTGAGGTTAATTTAACTTCAGTCCGTAGAGACATTTGGTGGTTAAACTCTCTGGTGCTACTGCACACATAAGTACATCAATGCAGGTAGGGATGTCAATTTAGCCCGAAACTCATAGGTTGATTCGATTAATCCGACAACCCGATAGAGTTAGGACAAAAAGATTATAACCCAAAAAAAATCACATCCCGAATGACCCTAAACCGAATTTCCCACAACCCGATAAGGTTAACCTAGAGATAGCCCGAGCCCCATAGGGTCGAACCGTAATTTAGCAAGTTCTCATTATTTAGTTTTCAAACTTCATTACTTTATTTTTTTTCAAACTTTTGAAAATTATTATAATAAGATTTTTTTTCCAAATGTATGTAAAAATATTTTTCATTCGATATTCAAAATTTATATTCATCATGTCACCTTTTTTTATTTTACTATAACATTTAATATAAAATGTTTAGATTCAAAACTTAAAAAAACGATAACTATTTATGAAAAATGTATGTTCTTACTTCTCTAATTTGAGTTGAAATGACATTCATTTATCGATAAGGACATTGATAGTCTTCTGGAATATGATCCTATACAGTGTATCAGGCTATGCAAAGTCCAAATGCTCAATAGTAGATTGATGCCACGAACAAAGAGTTTAAGTTAATGCAAGACAATCAGATTTGAGATCTTATCACATTACCAAAAGGTTAGAAGCCTATTGGTTGTAAATGGAATTTAAAAACCAAGAGGATTAAAAAGATAATGTGGAAAGATATGTGGCACGTCTTGTGGCTGAAGGCTTTATTTGAAAGGAAGGCATTGGTTTCTGTAACACCACTTACTCGATTAACTAAATAATCGAATAAATGATGTCATGTTCTGGTAAAAATTTATGTATATTATTATTTAGGGCTGAATTTAAAAAAAAACAGAAAACCTGTCAATGAGATTTGAATTTTCCAAATAACTTCTATTTTTTATTATTTAATTTTTCAAATTTTCTAAATCTCCATTATTTCTAATTTTTGAATTTTTGAATTTTCGAGGCATTACAATTTCAAATAGACTTTCTCTCTGGTTTCTATGAAAGACTCTTTTAGGATAATTATGGCATTAGTTGCACATCATGATCTTGAGTTACATCAGATGGATGTAAAGGTAGTGTTTCTAAATGGTAACATTATTGAGATGATTTATTTGGTGCAACCAGAGAGCTTTGTATCAGGAGATCGAAAGACTATAGTTTGCAAATTAAAGAAATTCATCTATGAACTCAAGCAAGCTTCTCGACAATGGTACTGCAAGTTTCATCAACTGGTTGTCTCATTTGGGTTTGAAGCAAAAACTTTTGATGATTATGTGTATCACAAGTTCAATGGGAGTAAATGCATTTTCTTGATATTGTATGTCGATGACATACTACTAACAACTAATGATTCAGATTTGTTGCACGATAATGAGAGCTTTCTTTCAAAGAAACTAATGTGTATATAGAGAAATGCTGAAAATGTTGGAAATGCATAATTCCAAGCCTACCCTTGTGGCTAAATGAGACAAATTCAATCTTAGTCAATGTTCTAAATCTAACATTAAGGTTCCAGAAATGCAAAAGGTTTCATAGCCTTCAGCTATTAGAAGCATAATGTATGCTCAGATTTGTACAAGACCAGATTTGGCGTTTATTGTTGGTATGTTGGGCAGATATTTAAGTAATTCAGGCAGCCAAACTGATTATGAGGTATCTATAAAGAACAAAGGATTAGATGCTTACATAAAAGAAATTAGATAAGATTGAGACACGGGGTATACTAATTCTGATTTCGTTGGATGTCAATAAGTAAAAGATCCACTTTGGGATACATTTTTCTATTGTCTGGGAGACCTTTCTCCTGGAGAAGTGCTAAGCAGATGCTTGTAGCACTTTCTACCATGGAAATAGAATTTGTAGCTTGTTATGAGGCATCCAAGCATGGGATATGGCTACAAAATTTTGTCATTGAAGTGCATGTTGTTGAAGGTTTTGAAAGACCACTTAAGTTGTATCATGACAATAACTCTACAGTGTTATATTACAATCACAACACAAGATCTGCTAAGTCGAAACATCTTGACATAAAATTCCTGGTTGTAAAAGAAAGAGTTCAGAGTGTAAGATTGCTATAGAGCATATAGGAACAAACTCAATTATTGTGGATCCGTTTATCAAGGGATTACCACCCAAGATCTTTCATGACCATACGGCTCGTACGAGTGTTATGCTATTCGATGATACTTCGGTTAAGTAGAAGTCTATATTTGTTTTATTGCTCTATACTTGGTCTCAGATATATTATTATGTATTTTGGTTAATTTTGTATATAAGTGAAGTATTTGATTTATCTGCACTCTATTGCTTTGGATTTTATGTGATCTCACTAAGGAATAAGGTTGGAACAATTGGAAATAGACATGATCATATCACATTGCATGATATTTCCATGGTACATTCCATGGTTGATCTGTTATTGATTGTATTGGTATATGTGATTACTGATGGATTTAGTCATGCATAATGTGGTGAAAGCTCCTTTAGTCCTATATCAATACAGTCAATGACAATATTGTTTCAAGGATACCACTACATCTGATAGCAAAGTTTGAGCTCATTCGGATAATATACATTTTTCTAGTGTCATTTGTTGCCCAAGTGGGAGATTGTTGGAAAAATTCAATATGTTGGGCTAACACATGTCACATTAAATATATATAGCTATCTTTAGATGGCCTAATTAAAGTGATAAACTAAGATTTAAAGTTATGGACCTAAGGGTATTAAATAATCATGGATTTAAAGTGTATATATCATATGATGATTTTCAATTTGTTGAGGGGTCAAATTGAAAATGAAGGAACTTATAGTTATAAATATGGGTTATCCCAAATGTTAGATTCTTACTCTATATTTTGTATTCTCTTTGCGGAATATTGTCAAGGATGAACCTGACTGTTTGGAAGGTTGTAACGATTTTAATCAAAGTTATTCATGCATTCAGGTACGCTTCCATGTTCAAATTTATCATTATTATTATATCGGATTATCATCGTACAAATTTCCTAACATTTGGTCTTGACAAAACTGGAGAATGCACGACCAGTTGTGATACTAATTCGAATGACACAAGCTGCAATAGCGTTAACTGTTGTCTGATGCCGATTCCAATACGAATCCAAGAGGTTCAGTATACTTATTAGAGCATTCAAGCCAGCAATACCAATAGTAGTTTTTGTGGTTTTTTTTCCTATTGAGATGAAATGGTTGCAAAGTGAGGATTACAAAAGATACAAAGACCTTGTGAATGATCTTTCAAATCCATTTGCTTGAAGAATTTGGTTTTGGATCACTGGTACTTGTGGAGATTTGGTAATGGAGAAAATTTCTTTACTAGTTACTACAAAAGACCTGATAACTTTCTCTCTAATACCCAATTTTGCAGAAATGGTCATGTTAAAAATGATAAATTTCTCTTCAATACTGGATTTTCCATAAATGGATATGTTAATGATTTTTACATAGTTCCTAATAGCTGAAAATATTTGTTTGATTATTATGTTTGTGAGTGTAGCTATTCACTTTATTCTGCTACTGCTTATGCCCCTCTCAATATGAAGGAAATCAACATATAGTTGAAGGGTGTGGTCAAATTGATTAGTGTAGCGATACAAGTATTATGAACAACCCACTTGGAAGTGTT
This sequence comes from Monilaria moniliformis, assembly GCA_034509125.1. Taxonomy (NCBI): domain Eukaryota; kingdom Viridiplantae; phylum Streptophyta; class Magnoliopsida; order Caryophyllales; family Aizoaceae; genus Monilaria; species Monilaria moniliformis. The sequence goes on from JAYDZE010541355.1 coordinate 13,800, forward strand.
AAAGCATAGAATCTAAGGTTTAAGAATCGGATTGCATTGGATTGAATTGGTATTTTTGTATTGCTACCTTAATTGAACTATTACACATCTCTTATATAAAGTTATGTTGGGCACTATACAAGAAAAGTAAATCAATTATTCTGGACTTGATATCGTCTATTTTCTATATTGATCTCTAACCAGTCATTTTCATTTTAAAACTCTCCCTCATGTTGAGTAACGAGATCACCGATGCTCAAATTGTCAAGAAATTTTGCAAAACTTCTGGAGTTCACCACTTTTATCAAGATATCAGCCAATTGGTCTTCAGATCGAATAAATGGTAACTTCACTATGTCAGCTTCAATTTTCTCCTTGATGAAATGTATGTCCTGTTGGGGTTTTAGATATTCCATTGAAGGAATCCTCTACCTAGGATCTCCTAGGTTAATATCAGAAATTCTTTCATGCAATTAATTCTTCCTAATTTATTCTAGAATGCACGTAAGCATGCTTTAAAGGAACTTTAAATCCTAAACATGTTTCTAGTTGGTTTTTTGATTTTTACCTTATTGAATCTCCAAAGATTCGACGATGGCTCGGTCCTTCTCCACATGAAGATCTTTCATCTCTTACCTTGGAACTTCTAATTTGTTCCCTACTCCTAGGTTTGAATATTGTGATAGAACAATTTCTATCAAATCTATAGGACTTGAAAGAGAATGAAGAGAGCAATGAACTAGGTTTGAAACCTAGGGATTT
>JAYDZE010541366.1:0-14540 GCA_034509125.1 Monilaria moniliformis
GCCATAACGCGGCAGCGAGCGGTTTTGCCGCATTCCCCCCCCCCCCCCCCAAACACATCTCACGCTGCAGGCCCACCACGCCGTGACAAGATTACGACAGCATTATGGATACACTTAACTTTTAAGATCTTGAATTTTGGAATGAATTGTATTTCAATTAGGTTATCTTGTAAAAAAAAAGTTAGAAATCTAGATGTTTTGTTTCTCTTGAAAATACACAAAAATATCTCATTATTTGACATTTAAAAAAAAATATTAAACTATAATATGTCGGTTTGCAGCTACTAATAATGTAACAAAATTGTCCACGGTTGTAATTTTCAAGACTCAAAAATGTGGTCAAAATGTACATTTAGGAATAAAGACGCTTTAGATATGTGCTTTTTAAATACTAAAAATATTAAAATATAAACTTTATGACTAATTTTGAATAGGGCTGATGAATCGGTTGGTTCAATTAATAATCAAGCTGATTAGTCGATTAATCGATAAAAAATTGGGAGAAAACCGAAACCGATTTGGAATCGGTTAGGCTTCTAATCGATCAGTTACTTGGTTAACCGAAATACATTTTAAACTAATTTTAAATATTGCTATTCAAACTCACATGAACTTTGAACTCGGTGACTAAATATAATTAACACTAGGATCACCCTACTTTTATAACCACAATTTCTCCATCTCTTACCTTTCTACAATCGATGTTGGGATGAGATGGATGAGAATATGCTTAATGCAAAAGAAAGACGGGCTTTTATAAGAGCACATTCTCCCTCCCTTACCTCTCCACAAACGATGTGGGAAGAGGTGTGCTTAATGGAAAAGCGAAAAACATATGTCAGAAGGAAAGGTCGAGCTCTTGCTTATAAGGCCGCTTTTCAACCGCTAGGCTACACACGTTTTTTATATAAATGCTACCAAATATATATATAATATTTATATTAATCGATTTTTTTCGGTTAATCGGTTTAACCAATCAGGTTATCGGTTACTATAACCGATCTTGCTACAAATCAGGAACCGAAACGAAACCGAAAATTTCGCTTATTGGTAAACTGATAATTGACCTTAATCGGTTCGGTTATTGGTTAACTGATAACCGACTAACCGATTTACTTCCCTTAATTTTAAACGTTAAATGTTAGAACATTTATATATATATTGTTCATTTTATTTTGTATATATTACTACTCTATATATATATATATATATATATCAGATTTGGTATAACAAAAGCCGTTGATGACAATAAATAGGCATCCAATATGTTTTGCATATTTGCATATAATTTCATTGTATAAAAGCAGTAAATCGGCTACGCCTATGGTAATTACTTAAGTGGAGATAAAAAAATTTTAGGGATAATTGTCTTTAAAATCATAAAAAATAGGTCTTTTTAAAATTTGAATCACAAATCACGAAATTTTAAAAATTATCAATGGTTGAATTTGACAAAATTATACTCTTCTAATTTAATCAAATTTGAAATTTTAAGAAAGATTCCGTATATTAGGGCAGTAATCTCAGTGGCAGTTACATAAATCCTAAAAATGGAAAGGGGTTAGATTACAAATAAAGACAAAATAAAAGGAGATAAAAAGTTGGGAATGCAAGAATTGTGAAGAAAAAGCTAATGCCGTGTCGAGATGCTACTGGATTTAAGTAATTATCTTCTTTGCTGGATTTAAATAATTATCTTCTTTGACGCTTTTATTATTCTAATCCCATAATTACCTGGCAAACAATCATTAATTTTTTGTTCTCTACTTTTCCCACTTTTCTACTTACCTCCATCTCAACTAATTCTCACAATTCATTTAAGAAATAAATTATTCATCAAGAAATTGTATTATTATTATTTAATGACATTTGGGATTAATAGTAATTTAATATAGCATGTTTAATTATTTAGCATCACATGAAACACTATAACTATGTGATAATGACTCTACAAAACGGAACAATGGATCGTATATTTACTATTTAGGATGGATGAGATATTTATTATCTCGACGAGCTCACAATATCATAAACCACTTTGCCGCAATTACTGTTACAATTTTGTTATGCTATTAGTCATAATGATGCTTCACTTGTGCAATACACTGATTTATTGTATAATACTATGGTTAATTTGTCTTACAACTAATAGTATTCCATTTTAAATCTGTATATAGTAATATATTCTATCATATGGACCAAAGAAAAGTACACTCATTCATAAATTTTAAAACTTGTATGACAAAAATACCGGTTGTTAGACTATTGTACAGTCACATGTAAATAAAGACGCCAATTTTCATTATTTATGGATCAAATATTAAAATGTATATATGATATAGACGGGTTATATTAAAATTGTCTTGTTCATCAACTTTCGTCGTACTAAAGTGTAGTTAAATGACTCATTTCTCCATACAAAATAGTCCCAACTTTTCTTTCCGGACGTCTATAAGAAATAGTCATTTTTCATTTATAGACACTATCTCAAAATATATTATCCTTAACATATTAATTTATTTACACATCCTACCACATATAGCCCACTATTGTAAATTAGATACTACAGTTAATATGGGCCATTTTCTCTATTCACAATACCCTTACAATATCTTCACCTATATTCATCAAAACATGTGCGCCGCTTCCTTCTATGACTAGCTTTTGTGGACGGAAAAAGTATAGTTTACACAAATCACTATCCAAAATATTACAACACATAATTTTTGTCTAACAAAGTATTAGATTCGTGAGAATAGTTTACATCATATCTCTTGTTTTCTAATTAGACATAGATACTGAAACTTGCGTTACTAACTTGGTATGTCATTTTTCCTGTAAAAGTATAAATTGCTTTTCACGGTTAGCTTATGAAGAGTTTTTTTTGATACCTAAATATACAAACAAATTGAGATGGATCAACAAATAAAATTTACCATTTAGTTTCCGAATAAGAATTTATTATCACCGAATCCTACAAAAACAAAAATTAGGGAGGAAGTTAGTCCAAATTAAACAGGCATGAAGCAATCGATTGGAGTTGGATTTCTCGATCCATATATACTATATCTATAATAATAATATTTATAGATTCGGTCTATTTAGATTTTTATTAATTGCGTGTCAATCGCATTTAACAATCAACAACGCCAAACACATTGGACAAAGATTGTCGATTATATAAGAATTAAAAAAAACACACACACACACACACACTTGGCAATCTTGCATGCTGTTGTTGGAATTTATAATTTAAAGTCGAACAGGTGTGATTAATATAAGAAACGTGGTGCATCTCTTTAATTAATTTTATGGTGAAGTTTCACTTAACTTAAAATTGAAATAATTATATATTTGAATATTGAGGAGGTCTTTTATGCGAACATCTTTAAGATGCGGATCACGCACAAGTGTTTTATTAGGCACTTTAGTAGGACGTCCATATAGAAATTTTTATATTAGAAATTAGGTTCAAGTAGATTAATTTTAGTTTAAAATTGATTTCGGGTAAATGAAATAGGAAATATATGTTGATTCTTTAACCAATACAGGATCTAGAGGTGAATATTCAGTTAAATTGGTCAGTTTGCCAAAAATATTATCGAACCAAAGTAACTTGATTGTATAGTAAATGACCAAAAATAAAATTTGCATGTTATACGTCCAATAGTTTAAACAGTTATTTGGGCACAATAGGTAATTTAGTCATCCTATCAATTATGTCATCTCATATAGACCAAAATTTGTTTTAATTTTTAGAATACAGTTTTTCTTTCTCAAAAATTAAAATGCATTTGTATATGACTTGAGGATAAATCTTTCACAATTAAACAAATTGCAATCTCAGCGAGTCTTTTTCTTCTTGTTTTTTTTTTTTTGGTAATTCCATTATTCGAGAAAGATTCTGGTGTTTGAAATGTAGATATGTAAAAGTTCGTCACTGAAGTTTCCTATGAAATGTCAGATGAAATTCAATTTTGGTCTGAGACCTTGCTCTATTATTTACATGTTATTGTTTCTTCGTATATATTAATATGGAAGTATTCCACAATAAATTGTTAATTGTGATAAATAGTTCCAAGTGATGAAACTAATGTTGGCATGACAATTTATAATTATAAATATCTCTCATATGTAGAATACTTATTTTGATCTAATTTATCTTTTAGGGCATCCGCAATACAGGGGTTGCAACATATGTCACGCTGGGACGGAACGCGCAAGGAAAACGTTGGAGGCGCACGTTTCAGCAAGATAGCATACGATAAAGTGTCGTTTCTCATGCAACACGTCAGGCGTGTTCACCGCACACAGCCGCCTAGGTCAAACGTGTGGTGCACGCGTTGGCGATGCGCATCTGCTCTGAATTAGTCATTTAATAATTTTTTTACCAAAAATCAATTGTTTCAATTTTTTTTTTTTTGGTGTATATCGTTTGAAAACGATAATATTATCTTTTTTATATAAAATCCCCCTTTTATATATAACTCACTTTTTCCCCACTTCATCCACACCTACAAAACATTTTCTTCTTCAAATTTCTTCTCATTTTGCATCCAAAATTTTCCATTATTCTCAATTCTTTCTATTTCTTCTCAAATTCCACCATATCGCATTACAATAAACAATTCTAACGGTGGCTTAGAGCAAATGGCTTTCCCCAAACACTCTCATGCCCTTTTTCGATCCAAACAATGCACCCCTTTGAAATGCCTACCAAAGGGTCATACTCTTCATCTACCCAGCTGTTCATGAATCGTCATCTTCCCAAGGTATCGACAACATTCAAATGTCGACTCTTCCAAAGAAGTATAGATTCCCACCAAAGTCCACAAAACACGAGCGAAGTAGACCACGTAGGAAACCATGCGGATCTTCGAAGTCTATGTAGATATTAGTGAAGATCCAATCGTTGGCAACCAACAAAAAGAAAATGCGTTTTAGTTGAAAGTTGAGGACATGTACAAAGAGGTACCCAAAAGGCTGCCAAGAGCGCACATTTCGAATGCTTCGAGCCATTACGATTAGACAAACCCAAAAATCCAAAAAATTTGCGCCAAAACTTAGGGGAAGGTTCGAAGCAACGAAAAGTGGCAGGCAACGGAGAACATGCCAGACCAAAGAGAACAATGCAAAGCGTTGACGACCAATTCTCCACTAGCGGCTCGGCCGAACTCGTTCTGAGCGAGGAGGCGGGCGAGAGCATTGGTGTACATGGAGTCGAGTAGGAGCAGTTTGATTGGACAAAAGGCAACTAAGCACAAAACGAAGGGGAAATGGGTGACCATGAGCAGTATACCTGCACCTCGGACGATCTCAAGAGTATTTACGAGAAACTTCGAAACGCAAATGAGTCAGTAATGTATAATTTGTATTTCAAAAACCCACAACATTCGAATGAACGTGGCTCAACTGCAAAAGCACCTCCTATTCATCAAACCTAATAGGTTCATCCTATATTTGAATCATATGATCATAAATTTTGATATTTAGTCATCAACATTGAAAGAAAACATAAAATACGTGCCTGATTAAATAAATAAAGAAAACATTAAACCATAATTTATAACTCTCATTTTAAGGACATAGACTTTTGTAGTGTACTAGTTGGTAGAACTAGTCAAGTGCCGAATGTTACGCTCTTTAAATGGCTCTAACATGTGATATTTATTTGCCAAATCACCCTTAAATACCTTCTTCCGCTACTTTCCCCTACATTCTTTCAAAGTAAAAAACAATTATGTTTTAATGGGATGAGTGAAGATACTCGGAGCATACTAGCACGTAATATAATATATATTGTACTAAAAGAAATTACTCAGATCTCATATCTCACGGTTTCACAAAAATCACGTTATTATTTCCAAATTAACCACCCTTAAGTTAATTGATTGCACTTGCAACTTGCAAGTAATGAATGGTAGAATTCCTACTTATAAATTAAATTGCAACCTACAATGATTAAATCGAGATGGAGGAAAATCCAAGTGACAAACTTGTTAGATGAATGACCCACAGCACACATAATTAGGCGAAGATTCCTACTTACAAATACACAGAAAGGAATTCAGCAATGAAGTAATATCGATTTTGTTTGATTATAACTTATCCATTCAGAAGATGATTTTTTATTTTTTATTTTTTATTTTTTATATGTAGTTTAGTACGAATGGAAAGATGTGATATCTCTCAATCCATATGTCAATTTTGAAGTGTTGTGACTAGTGAGTGGTCTAGCTAGTGTTGTTGTCCAACATGTTTTTTTAGGATTAAACACTGACATTGAATCGTATCAAACATGGGCTGCCTGCTTCAACTTGGCAACAAAGGAAAGTTCGTCTAATGTAATTTCTTTAAATGAGTTTTATATTTCTGAAATTACCTTAATGAAACTGTAATTAATATATATTCAAATGTCAGCCTAGAGGCTAGAGTCTATGTTTGAATTACAGTATATCTTGCGTCATCTGAAAATACTATTACCACCACTAAATTTTATGTGATATTAAGATTTTATGCAAATGGTAATAATGTGAAATTTAAAACTTTTAATGTTTCGGCTCGATTAGATACTAATTTGAAAATTGATTCTAATTGGCCCTTAATGTATTTTTTATTTTTTGAGAATTTCATATGGTATATTATATAAGTTTAATATCAATTATGGTACTACATTGCAGTAGATGGGACTAAAACATCATCACAAAAGTTGAAAAACAAGCCAAAAAGGTGAGAAAATACACGCATGAAGACTGGATTAAACCCAATCTCTCAAATAGGAGAGTCTTTTGATGCTTATTTTTTATTTTATGTTAAAACAATTAAGCTCCTCCGTATAATCCAGGATCTAATTTAGACCAATTTTCAAATTAGTGCTAAATGCAAATGCCATTTATAATTTTAAATCCTATCTGGTCATCTTCCCAAAATAAATTATTCCAGATAGTTCATTTTTCTTTTCAATAACGTTAGGTATGGTTTGTTAGCGAGAAAATGTTGAAGTTTGGACAGAATAATATATATTATTACTGACATTTAAGCTTTCGATACTGAAATTTAGCAATTTTAATTGCCACTTTGGATAGAAAAGGCAGCCAGGTCCCAGGGCCCTTTTCAGTTTCGACTCGCAATTATTTTTTCAAGTCATGATTCAAATTCTTATGCAAATTATTTCAAATTCACAATATAATACAAATTATATTTTCTTGTGCTCTGACATAGAATAACTCCATTTTTTACCATTCCGCAAACCTTAATTTCTATTTAATATTTATTGTTGAATCTTTTTCCAGCTTCGTATTGGTTGGATGTCCTAATTGAAAACAAGTTTAGACTTTGATAAAAAAATTATTAATGCTAGACTTTAGTATTCATTGCTTATCAATTTCTGCCAGACTTTGTACTTGTAATTTATATTACTTTTGCTACACGGGGGAAAAAAGGGTCTATAACACCAAATATTAAAATCGAATTTGTTATATATCATGGCAATAAAAGAATAAATTGTGAACATAAAAATAAAAATGAAAGAATAAGGCCAACAACCAAAATCCTCACAATTGTACAATTTTCAGTACAGATTAGGTTAACCTATGTTCATCTTTCAGAAGAAGATCTTATGTAGATCATCAAGAATCAAGATCTCATCTTTTTCATACACCAAACTCTATGATCACAAATATTTTTCGACAACTGTTAAAACTAAATAAAAATAAAAAAGTTTTATTTGGAGATCCATTTTGGATTTTATTCAGGGAAGATAATGCTAATTTACTTGTACATCACTGCTATGTTCACCACCTAGTGGTTTCGGGTCCCCCCCTCTCTCTCTATATATCGGTTTTTTTTTTAATGTAGAGAGAGAAAAATAATGTTAGAGTGGGCAGGTTGAACGGATCAACCAATGGAACAAGAGCAAGACAAATAGATAGGGATTGGTCCAATAAAACGAGGGGAAGTTTTCAAGTGTAGTTATCAAAGCCTTGATTTGGATCTTATTCCACGTGAGTAACACTTATTTTCTGTCGCACTCCTTAAGCATAAACATAGTTCAAATTTAGATATTTGTGTTGGATCCATATACTTCTTTTTGCTATTTTTATATTTTAGATTGTTGTGTTTCCACTTTTTATGCTCCTTTTAAATTGGGTTTTTGAGTTCTTCATAGAGATACAACTCAGTGTATTTTCATTTATTTTAAAATTAGTCATTTACTTTTATTAATAACAACACTTCAAAATTTCATTTATTTTGTAAATTAGGTGAGTGTAATGTAATTATGGATACTTAAAATAATGTAAACACGGAACTTCAATCTATGTAAGAGTAGAGATTTACCAGGCAAAACTGCGAAATTTTAAGACATCAAAGTCAACACTATTATTAAAAATGGTGTTTCGATTTGCAATCAATTGCAAATTGATTTAATAAAATACTAATCAATAGTCCAACAAATAATAACACATTTGAACACAATGAACTCCAATTCCCTAATATATTTTCCAGCAAATATTTCAGAAAATACTTATAATTTAGAGTTGACGTTGAAATAGATTTTTAATTAGCTTTTAATTTTTTACAAATTCCCTTATATATTTTTTCCAACAAATATTTCAGAAAATACTTCAAATTTAAATTGATTTTGAAATAGATTTTCAATTAGCTTTTTAATTTATTTATTTTTTGTTTCCAATGAATTTATTTGAAACACATTTTTTAGGGCATCCACAATGCTAAGCCCTAAGTTTTTGAACACTTATACTATTTACATATTTTTCAGCACTATCTACGATCCTGAAAAACTATGAAGTTGAGTTGAGCACTTACACTATTCGTGGACCCACCTATATTTCTTATTTCTTTTTTGTAATTATTTATTCAATTAAATTGATTTATGATTAAATGAAAATTACTAATTTCATTAAAACAATTTAAAATTACATAATTTGAAATAAAAAAGTACATAATAGAAATAAAAAGTTACATAATTATAATAAAATTCTAATAATCGAGGGGACCAAAGCTTGTCCAGATTTATTCAACTAGATCATGTTGGAGTTGATCATGTTGGTCTCTATCGCGTGTCGACTCACGGTGAGATGCGTAAGTTCGGAAGTTTGGATTCGCACCCTGAGTTGGGGGGTCGTTTGCAGTAAAAGAGCCAACTGTGTCTTTGTTAGCCCAATTAACGGTCTTGGTTCCTACGTCCTCGATAATCATGTTGTGCAATATGATACACGCATACAAGATGTCGGCTAGCACGTCCTTACACCACATATGGCCCAGACCTTTGATGATTGCGAACCGTGCTTGGAGCACGCCGAACGCGTTCCATGTCTTTTCTCGCCGACTTCTACTTCTGCGCGAAATAGGCTCTTTTTTGGTCACTTGGATACGAAAAGGTCTTGACGAAAGTCTTCCACCTCAGGTAGATGTCGTTCGCGAGATAGTAGCTCATTTCATACTGAAGTCCATTAGTTATGAAGCTTATGGTGGGAGCCCTATCGGACAACAAAGCGTTGAAGACGTCGGAGTGGTTCAACATGCCGATGTCGTTGTTTGACCCGGCGATGCCAAAGAACGCATGTCAAATCCAAAGCCGGTAGTCGGCAATTGTTTATAATATGATGGTTGGATAGGTGTCACAACCGCTAGTACTGACAGTCTTGGGTTGTTGGTGACCTCAAGTGTTCTTGGCCGAATACATCTCAAGTGCCCTTGCAGAACCGTTTTAAGTATTCTCGCTCCATGTTTCTAAGACGTGCAAGTACTCGTCTAAGATGTCAGAACTTCCGCCAGTTGCGATTTGTCGGATGAGCGACGTACATTTTGTAGCTCGAAAAGACCCAACGCCTAGTACTGTCCGCCATTGTTGGAAGTACTCTTCACGCGCCGCCAACATATTTGCTATACGCATGAATAAATTCCAGCTCATACTAAACCGCGGCGAAATACACCCGCCCTCGTCATGGATTTTTGGAGAAATAATATGCGACTAGATGTCCCGATGGACGTATTGCCTTATTGTTTGGGGTTGATTTACTTCCATTGCAGCCATATAACGCATTGCCAGAGTCCACACATCACGAGCCATCCGAAAATAATGCTCGTAATAGTTGTTCGAATTATTGTTGATGAGGAAATTACCATCGTCGAATGGACGTGCAACGAGCCCGTGTTCAATACCTCGCAATGCCATACTCAAGTGTTTGAGCACGCGGTATCGTGCTTCACGCACGACACTGCAAATGCGCTTATTTTCTTTTCTTTTCCTTTCATTCATTTGCTTCTTCTTTTTTAATTATAAGTTTATAACTACTCTCGTCATGGATCACTCAAAATTAGTTTATTTGTAAAAGATCCCTTTTTGTATATCTCTTTTTTATATATATATAAGACCTGATTTAATTAAGCCACATATCCACTCTAGCTCCAATATTCAATAGATAGTATATTAAAGTATAGTCCATTAGAAATGGAATTACATGAGTAGAATCTTTTCTTTTTGTGGAATAATACATTAAAATGAAAAATAGAAAAATGTGTTATAATTAAATACTTTTGCTAAACAAAATCCTTTAAATTGAGAAAATAGTACGGTTTAAATTCATATATCCTCCCGTCGTGTTGTGGAAAGAGAACTCCCCTTGCTTGTAAATAAAAATACTAAATTTTCTTTTATTTTCATAAATAACAACTAATTAAGTATTAAAATGACTAAATCTTTCTGTATCAAGACCTTCTTACTCCCTAACTTTTTCGTATGTAAATTTTTTATTGTTAACATGTGAAGTTGTTTTCAACAGTTATAAAAAAAAAAACACCATCGTGATTATTTACGAAAAAAAAAAACTCCATACATTCACGAGAATATGATTCTATTATCATTTTCATACATCCATAAAAAAATTTAATGTTTATATTTTAGAACATACGTTTTGATTTTTACTCCCATTCACATTTAATATTTACAAAAAATACCTCATTTTTTTCACTTTTAAGTTTTAAGTGAGTCAACTATCCCCATAGGATTTTCAACATTTGAAAATACATCTTTCAAGAGTTTTTTAAAAATCCTTGCCTCTCTTCCTCCTCAGCATCACACTTTCCATGTACGGAAGAATAAGTAATATATATTCTTTATTTCTAAGTTTATGCATTAAATGTTGAAATGAAGTATGTATAAGAATAAGTAAATTTAAAAAGTGAATAAGTAACTCCTTCTATCCCAAGTTCTTTGTTTCTTTTTTCTTTTTTTAGCACGATTGTCGATTTAAAATCATAACATTTCAAATTTCAAAGAGAAATAAATATGAACTGTAGTTAAGTAATTAATGGAGCACATCATAGTCTTATTGGTGGAATATTTATCTATTTTAAATGTAGATATCACATATTTAATACATATGATCTAAATTACTTTTATTCAGTTTGATACTTGATTAATGAAGAAAAAAATAGAATATGAACTCAAAAATTGTAATAAATCACAAACTTTAAAGTTTTAATAAATTTAAACAGCTCGAAATCCGTGGGCAAATTATGAATTGATGCATATTGAGGTGGCTTTTTGGCATGATTTCCCCAAAAAGAGAGTAGCGACAAAAAGAGGAACCCAATTAAATTTAAGTTGCTTTCCCCTGGAGTCAAAATTATTTATAAAAACAATGCCTTTTATTTATTCAAAAAGCAAAAGTATATGAGTAATTGATGCTTTCTATTAACATTACAAATGAATACAGCTCCAACCAAATTTACCGCTCCATACATCTTCAAAAATAGGCCTAATGCACCGCAATACATGTTTTAATAAAAATAATTGATCTATTATAAATAAACAAAAAAGTTTTATTTTATAATAATGTTAGTAATGATTAATAAATATATTGTAAGTAGAAAAAGTGATGGACCATGTGGTAGGAGACAAAAATTTATGTGAGCTCTCCCTTATCCAATAACAATTTATTGTTCTTATCAATAAAAATTAATGTTCATATGTTTGAAAATAATTTATTAAAGTTATTGTTATTTTGAATACAAGTAACTTTTGTTATGAGTAAAAGTGATTATTTTTTTAAATAAAAGTGATAGGGTGTTCTGAATAAAACTGACACTTTTTATGATTAAAAGATAGTTGCAAATTTGATAATTATTCTTAATAAAAGTTAATATTAAGAAAAATTGGACTGAACAGGGTCCAAGCTGACCCGGGTCTGGGCCGGTTTAACCGAAACACACTGTGCGAGCTGTGTATACGAAGTGCTGCTTATGGTAGAAAGGGTAAATAAATTGATATATTAAAGGTAATATGTTGTATGATGGTGTTTGTAAATAGAAAGAGACTAATTTTTGTGGAATAACAAAAATGGACTATTTTTAGCGACGAAGAGCGTATTATAATTAAAAAGTGCAAAAAAAATCCATGTTTTAATCTCAAATTTTGTTGGAAATTTTGATATTACAGTTGAAATGTTGCAAGGGTAATTGCAGTGAAACTGAAAATTTTATGCCCAGGCCTAAGGTGTAGACCAGCCGGCGCGTTGTAGGGTCATGAGTCGTGACGCTTTCTGAGGCACATGCCGGAGTAGAGGTGCGACAAGCATCACAAACCGCACGACTTAGGTCTAATGAACGAGTGCGACATGGCAGCAGAGACCGTTGCCTCTATTTTTTTAATAAATTTCGGCCTTTGCCGATTAATTATTTTTAACTTTCTTTTTCTTTTTTCTTTTTTCTTTTTTCTTTTTTCTTTTTTCTTTTTTCTTTTTTCTTTTTTCTTTTTTCTTTTTTCTTTCTAAGGTAGTATAGGTTTTTTAATTTTTTTTATTCCCCTTCTATAAATATCTCTTTCTCCCACATTTCATTTCATCATTTTCATCTTCATCTATTATTTCCTATTTTTCCAATTATCTTGTTCCACCATACAACAAAAAATAGATCCACGAAATCCATTCAATCTCCAGTCAGCAATGCACCAACAATACTTGCTATTTTGCTTGAACCATAACCTCAACCCAAACAATATAGTGAGCTTCCACAACTTTTCAGCTAACATGAATTAAATTGAAAGTCCACATTGGTCCAATTAAAGTCCAATTGAGCTCTTGCAACAAACTGGCCATAACATAGTAGAAGAGTTGCAAGAGATTGGAGGATTCCGGGCATTGCCAGTCCGAATTAGGTATGGCCTCGATGAGACAAGAATATTGTCGAAACTATTCGTTAACACCTTTGAAAATCTGATCATCGGCAACCAACAAAAGACAATAGTTTTTTGGAAGAAGATCACCGAAGCATACAACAAGAAGCTAAAATTGAAAGATGCACTCGCACGAGATTATCAACATCTCCGAAAGCACTGGGATCAAGTACAACATGACGTTTCAAAATTTCTCCTGCATCATCAACAATTTGAAGAAAGTATGGCCGAGTGGGCATAGCGCGAAGATCTTTAGAAAGAAATTGGTGGAGCCTTTTATAAGAATGAAGAGAGGTCCTTCAAGTACAAGGATGTGTGGGGTATTGTGAAGGACCACCCCAAGTTATGCGGTGGTGTTGATAGTGGTCCGAAGATAACGAAGCTGACCGCCTCTATCCAATTCTCAACCAGCGGTGACACTGGCGATGTCTTCACTCTCGATTCGGGGCCTGTTGATAGCCATCTGATTGGTAAAAAATTGGTAAAGAGTAAGGCGAAATAGAAGGTGACAACGAGCAGTGAAACCAGGGGTTCGAATCCCATAGAAGCAGTGCTGACAAAATGGGTTCGATGAGTCACGCATTACTTTTACCAACACGTACTTCACCGCGTTGGGCAAAGACGCGTCGAGGATGAGCGATGAACGCTGACAAGAATATGAAAAAAAGTTTCGAGCAACTTGGACGCCAATTAGGATATTTGTAATTTTTCCTGCATTTAATTATGTATTTTTAGTATTTAAATTGTGTCATTTTCAGCGTTCAATAATATAATTTTAGTATTTTAATTATATATTTTTTATTTTTTGATTATATAATTTTCAAATATTTAATCGTTTATTTTAATTTTAAAAATCTCATAATTTAAATAAATATTTAAAATAAATAAAATAATTGATGGAACCATTAGTAGTTAAGGCCTAGTTTAATGTATGGTCCATGAGTGGTCGAGACAATTTTTTTTTGAAATTACGTAAAAATCAATCTTATAAAAACCCAACATTTTATTCATTTCATCCCATTCACAGTTTGCACTTGTACCTTTTTTCGTTTTTTGTTTTTCAGCTCTCTTTCTCCTCTAACAAAGCTTTGAAAGTCGAAACATCGATTGTAGTTTAAAATCTTAAGTTGGTTGAATTATAGTATGTTCAGAACAATCGTCTACGCTAAAGACATGACAATTTAACTTTACAAGAGTCAGTGGTGGATCCAGACAACAAATATAGGGGGGCGGAAAAAAAATTTAAATATAATACTTAAATATGTTTTTTTATAATAAAATAAATAATATATTACAATTCAAGTAGCACTAACGTCTGTTGACCGCGACAACTGACTTCTAC
>JAYDZE010541377.1:0-14539 GCA_034509125.1 Monilaria moniliformis
CGAACCTCTATTGTACTCATATTATTGTAACGACTTTGATATGAATGTTTTCGTTGGTCAAAAATTGTATTAGACTTTAAAAAAAATGATTTTTTTTATGAAAACCGGTTCCATAACCGGTAAACCGGGAGAACCGGTACTGAACCGGAACCGGATAACTTATCCGGTTCCGCTTCTGGTTCCTAAAATTTCGGTAAATCCGGTACCGTGTACCCGGATATCCGGTTTCGGTTAACCGGAACCGGACCGGTTATCACCCCTAGATGACTATTTGGGGAATTTCGGTGGATCCATATATTATTGGTTGTCATTGGATGCCAATGATTTTCTGGATTTTGTGAAAGGCAGGGGAGCATTATTCAATTTTATGGTCTATAATGGCTCGCATTATTCATTTCCCATGTCAATTTATATTTAAATAATATGTTTAAGCCTTTGATTTAATAAAATATTTCAACGTTGTCCCTTAACAAAAAAGGAAAACCTTAGAGCAAAATAAATACTGATTTCGTCCACGATAAAATGTCTTATTTTTTCGAAAAGGAATGTCCACTATTAAATGTCTCATTTCAATTTTACTATTTTTGGTAACTGAGACTCACATTTCACTAACTTATTTAACTCATATTTAATTATAAAACTAATATATAAAAATAGAATCTACATTTCACCAACTTTTTCCACCAACACGACATTCCTTTATATTATTTAAAATGCGTGCCAAATGCTTTGATTCGTAGTTAGCGGTAGGGATGCCCACGGTTTTGAAATCGTCGGTTCCGGTTCTGAGGGCATCCGAAACCATAACTGAACCGTTAGGGGAATTACCGATTTCGTTTGGAACCGGAAACCACTGGTTCCGATTCCGAACCGCCGGTTTCTGTCCGATTTTTGGCGGTTCTGGTTCCGGTTTTCAGTTTTGGCGTTTTTTTATATTTATTTATATATTTATATTTATTTTTATTTTTATTTCAAATTGATTAAAATTTGAAATCGAAGATGAGTATAAGTAGATCAATAATTAATAAATTATAATAATGATTAATGAATAAGAGAAATTATATAAAACACATCCAATTATCTGAAAACACTTGGTCAATCACATTTCAATTGGATATTTGGGGCAGTTGTTGAGCTCGTTGGTACTACAGTTATTTTGGAATGTTCTCGATCAAGTGTTTTTAGAGAAATGAGAATTTTTGTTAACACAAGAGGAGTGAGTTAGAATGATGATGATGAGGGTATTTATAGATAAAAATGAGTGGGAAAAATTTTAAATTCAATTTTTTAGAAAAGGTGTCGGCCGGTTTTTTGTCAAAACCGGCGGTTCCGCCACCCTTTTTTTTGCCAAAACCGCTTGCTTTTTCTACCACCCCCAACCCTATCCCTACATCCTACCATCCCTTGCCTTCAAAGCCGAAAACCGACAGTTGAACCACGAAATCGGTAGTTCCAAACCACTGGTTTCGGTTCCCTTCCCCTTGGAACCGGAACAGAACCGGTAGAACCGTCAAGCTGGTTCCGGTTGAACCGCCAATGTCCGGTTACGATTCGAAAACCGGAACCGCCGATTCCGAACCGGGCATCCTTAGTTGGCGGACACATGACCCAAAAGAAGATCATGCATGTATTCGAAACTCACTAGATTTTAAGAACGAAATATTTTGTGTACATTCAAGTAGTTGCAACTACGAATAATTCTGCGAAAATAAAACACTGAGCTACATTAAAATTATTTCGAACAAATAAATGTTCATTCATTAATATTCTATTGTAAAATCTAGGAATAGTGCACCATGGGAGAAATGCTAGAAAGAAAGGGGAAATTTTCAATAAATAAATTGCAATACCTATATAAGGCAAGAATAAAATCTTCATGTCTTTGCAAGTGGGCCTAAGTCCTCATTCTAATGTGGTGGTGCATATTTATATAACCATTGATCAAGAGGTCCAATAAATGTAATCGTCAATATTTACATAAATTTGTCACACATAAAAAGTATCAAGGAGAAAAAACGACTATAATAAATAATATTCCATCTTCCTAGATACGTGTCCACAATCCAATGAACTGAGTCCAGCATAGATCTAGGTGGGCTATTAAAAGAAAATTAAAATACTTATTCTAGCTGGCCTATATTTATTTGTTTTTATTTTTGAAGGTTTAGAGCATCATGTAATTTTTAATTAGAATTTAATATACTTTGTCAAAAATAAATCTCAATCTTAGAGTTTTTAACTATTAACTAATTAATACAAATGCATTGTGGAAAATATATTTTGTATATAACAGAAAAGGAAATGTAGGTGAGACCCCAAAACATAAGAAGTTGCTTTATAAATAGTGGAATTTATTTTATTTTAGAATAAAAAAACAATTATAAATGAGTTTTTGGGGATCTGAGCTCTGACCCAAAAAATCTCTGGTGACTGAACTTCTCTTGTTGGCATTTTGTATACAAAATATATTTTCCACAATGGGGCAGCGATCGCACATTATCCTCGTCGTCCAAAAAAATAAAATAAAAATAAATGTTCCAAAGTGAAAACAAAATCTGACTTGGGAGGAAAAAATGGTTGGGGTTTCATTATAATATGGGACAATTGTGTGTGTGATCCAGCTAGGGTTTGTGACGATTGTGGCAAAAAGAGCTAAACTGGACCACCCTATGGAATTCAAGATTTGCACTCTCTCAAGAATTGGGGGTTTTGCTTTTTGTTTATTTGGCTGGACTGACAGTCAGTCCCCTGAACTGCCCTGCTCCTTCTGTACCTCTTTACCTTGCCAAAATGATACTTCTAATTATTTAATCGGACATTTCGATTTATTCTTCTCCATAAATCGAAAAAACTATGATCATTGTGTGTCATCAATTTGTTTTCTTGAGTAAATGATGTTGTTTGGGCTCATTTGGCCTTAGATGACTATTCTTTGGGCCATTATTTGGAGCCCTGCTAGGTTTTCAATATTTTCTGCCTTTGTGCTTTTACATATGTTGAGAATTGTAGATCCTGTTATGATTTCACCATGCTTCAGTCCATCGATCAGAGCTAGATGTTTTTATATAGGGACTGTCAAGGCATGATGATAATAGTAGCATAACTTTGTTTAAGATTGACGAGACACATAAGAAGATTTCTCATCTATTAAGATGTTTTTACTTTGATTAATAAGATACATGAAAAATACTATCATATATTATATATCACACAAAGTAAATGCCCACTGTAGCTATCTAGCCCAGTCTTCTTTAACTTGACGAAATGAATCTGTAAGATAATACCAAATATATGCAGTGTGGTTTCTACAATAATTTCATTGCCTGTAAAACTTGAGACAAAAATGAAGGAACTATGTTCATCTTCTTTCAATTGCCATATACAATGTCAAGAATGCTGGTGCCAAGATATAAGAAAAAACATCACAAAAATTTTGGCATGGACAAAATGAATACGTTAGCACCAGCTTTATACAAAATGCAGGAGGCGAACGCATTTCCAAATAATTTTAGCTGCTATATCCGGAATTTAGACCAGAGAAGGCAAAAGGTGGTAACAGAAATACCATGGAGTTCCGATGGGGGTCAAACAAAGTGTTCCGTAGGCTACTCATTTTCGTATCCATTGTAGTCATAGTATAGCCTCTCCCCTTTTCTGATGTCACGGCTTGCAATCAAAAGAACTCCGCACTCACCATTGACATCAAACCTCAAACACTTCACATTTTGCTTCTTCTTCCCACCCCTGTGTAAGAGTAGAGGCGAATGTCAGCAGAGTTTCACTCCTCGAATGCTTATTATTAGAAGGGATAAAAAGAAAACCGGCAGAAAAACATGCAAATGAGACAGTGATTCGACTCTTGATTCATATATAGGGAACTCAAATCAACTAAACACTCTTTTATATGTGTGATGTGATAATGAGATCTTCAGTAATTCAGGGAATTATCTAATTTTTTATGTTAAAAAGTGGTAGGCCATTTTACAGAACTAATGTATCTATTGGTAAGGAGTAGCATGGTTAGGCGTATTAACGTACTGCACATGGTTGTTGATTCCATTGATGAACCGAGCAATGTTACTTCGCTTATCTGGACAGATGACAAGACTTTTAGAAGTGTCGGCAGCAGTGAGAAGAGTCATCATGCTATCCCCATCATCATGCTCACGATTTTTCAGGAAGTCGACATCCCCAATATACTCCGTGATTATTGTCAAATCTCGAATGCATCTATCTGCTTCCACAGTGAACCTAATCCAATCCAGAAAAAGCAGAACAGTATAAGGCTTGCAGCATTATCACAATAACACAGTAATGAGCATGATACATGGAAGAATACCCACCCTTCACGTGGATCAAACACAACCATAAGAGGTGGCCATTCACCTCGTTCCATCATATTCTTACAGTGATTCAAAGTTTCGGTGTCGTCTTTTGATATAACCTAATAGTTCAGGAAATGTACAATGATTAAAATAGCATTACCACAATTAAAAACAGACATCAGTAACAAAGCAGATTGTAATATATGTAGCTAATGACAAAATGAGGTGTGAGATTTCGTATAGAAAGGATATCAAGGTCTCTGGACCAAGTTCAAATTGGAAAGTTGCTCGAGATAATATAAAAATTCCTCTCAGCCCTTGAGGCTCCACCACCGCCTCAAACGTGAAATTTGAAGACTGCATAGCATCCCATTCTATAGAGCCTCAATCTTATTTTTCTTACGACAAATAATCTAACCCGACAATCTTAATTCAAGTCAAGATGGGTCAGCAACATTTCAAAGTACCTGCATTCCGTCTCTTTCAAGAGTAGCACAATTTGCTGATCTTGGAGCCATGCCCGGGGTATAAGTCAGCTCGTTGCTGAATTCCGTCCCAGTTGCATTTAGTGCTGTAGCTAAAGATGCCATCTGTTCCAATCTCCTGTGAGGATCCTCAGTTGGAATGAAAGGCAATAACTTCCTTCTCTTCTTTGACATCACTAAGCCACCAGTTCGTCTTCTTTTCTTTTTACTTTCTAAGGAGGATAAACAGAGAAGGCACATCATTAAGAGCCAGCTTTTCTAACAATTATATGAAAATGTAACCAAGTGATGATGCCTTTTTACCTGGACTGAGCTTTTCGGCAGATTGTGAAGACCTTTGTATGCGAAAAAAATGAACTATTTTTGTTTGCACATGAGTCAAATCTGCAAGGCAAACCATCAACCTTATAATACATTCATGATCTAGTACCATCAATAACCAACATAACAACCTGATCATCAATTTTTTCTACATGCCAATCACACATCATGGACTAACGAATAAAATACACACCATTTCACAACAGGCCAACACAAATTAACAAGTACATTGAAAATATCAATAGCTTCCAACAACACAGAAAGAAAATCTCAACACAAAAGTCTCAATTTAACTAAATGGTCAGCTACCTAAAATTTAGATAGAGACTAGTAAAATTACACTTAACGATAGAGCAAAATAACAGAGCTGAATGCAGAAATACTAACAAATCACAAATCTACAGGTGAAAAGGATTACTAAAAGGTTCGGTAAACCAGCGCCAACAATTAAAGTGGAACCCATAAGGCAGATATGCCTATCATTCTCAACTCTGTTACAAAATGTATGGTTTCCATGAGAATAATCGCTTTACCAAGCCTAAAAATTGAACCTTTGCACAAACTGGAAGTTGGGCAGGGGTCAGAAATCATCGCTATTAACGCGAAACTCATTTTCAAGATTCGAGGCAATGACACGCCATTTGTAAAACAAAAATTAGAATAACACTAAAAAGTCCTAACAATCATCAAAATACGAATAATTCACCAAACCCATTATCATACTTGTAGGATTTTGTTGATTGGAGCAGGAGGGGCAGAACCAGCGGCCTTTGGGCACGGCGACTAGAACCGGTTGGAGGCAGAAGAGGTGGAACCCAGAGTCACATTTATCGCACAAGAGGAGCTCCGCCGGGTATTGACCCGACCCGCATTTCTCGCAGCGCGCGTCACTGTAATCGTCCGATTCTTCTTGCTTCGATCTGGATCTTTTTCTGGGAACGATCTTGGTATTATTAGCTGGTTTTGGAGCCTGCGTTCTCTTCCTGAGCGACGCCATTTATGTGGCGTGAAGAATCTAATGGCGGAGATCCGAGAGGAGAGTAAAATGGAGATATGAGGGTTTTCACATTGGCTTAAGAAATGGGGAAATTTAGAGAGAAGGAGGGGGGGGGGGGAACCCGGGAAGGGCAAAGCTATGTGCGCGGGTAAATCGTTTCGCGGCATTACTTGAGATTTAGCGCCAATCCACTGGTCAAGCCGGGCCATTTATTCTCTAGTTAAATTTATAATTATAATTGTCTTCTTACGGAAAATAGATGTAACTGCTTTTTTCCAATTCAGTGTACTTTACCGTATATGAAAAGGTCAAATTACAGAAAATCTTGCTATTTGATAGTCTTATTTACGAATCCAAATAAATAATGAAAGAAAAAGTTAAGTCTTATTTACTCATCCTATATATTTTCAACAAACAATATATATATATATATATACTCTTAAAAAAGAAAGCAACATTAAATAGATGGTTATATAATTATATTAGTAGGAGGGACTTAGTTCACAACTAATAAAGAAAGCGGACTAGGAATTTTGCATTTTGGACAAACAAAAAGAGGGGATGACGCAGTTTATAATTACTCACTTCATCTATCATAAATCAATGTATTTTGAATCGACGCGGGTTTTAAAAAATTGTTTAACTTTTTTTAAAAATATGAATGAAAGTGGATGAAAATAGTGTGTGGAATATGAATCTTACTTTTATATATTAATTTTATAATAAAATATGAGTGTAAAGAGTAGTAATATGTGAGATTCATTTATAAAAAAAATGTAAAAGTGAAATGAAATATTTTATTTTGGACGTCTATTTATAATAAAATGAGACATTTTATTGCTGACTAAGAAAGCATATCTTAATTAACAATTAATTAATATTTTAATTACAGTTTAGTTTTTTTTTAAAATATAATTTACTAATCATAAAGATAGTTTAACTAGGGAGCCGATGAACGTGAGTGTGCCTCAAAGAGGAACGCCAATGGGTAATGTATAAGGTCTGCTCTTATCATGGATGTGATTGCAAATTCTAATATTGGTTATGGAAGGAAAAGCAAGGATTTCAAACGAGTTCAACCATGACATATTTCTCTGCAAGGATTTGATTTTTTTAATGAAAATCTCTCTCATATAAATGAAATATAGCTACAAAAGTTATTTGGTCTTCATGAATGACGGTGAAAAAAAAAATTGCAGAAACTCGTTGATGGTGTGGAAAATTAATTTTTTTAGTTACAATTGACGTATGTTTTTAAAAAAAATATATGGATTAAATTAGGATATTTAGTTTTAATTTATTAAAATAGCATCATTAATTAATCAATGCAGATGAAAGAATATAAGTTCATGGACCATAGACCCATAAAACAGTTAATATATATTTCTCTATTGCAAAAAAATATGTATCATAAGTTTAGAATAGTTCAGAAGTGCAAATGTTTAGACTATGAGAACTTAATTCTTTTGTTAGAAAAATAATATGTATGTTCAATAAGATATTTTCTAATTTTTTCAGATTTAACTGTGTATTAGTATTTGTTCCTGCATCGGATCAGCATACACATGGATACTAAAGTGGTGGATTCACCTGCAGGATGCTGACATTCGATCAAAATGTGGAAATCAAACTACGCAACAAGTAAGTGTTTCTATCTGTTGTGTGATTAACTGCTCAACTCACAATATCAGTTATGAATCTACATTATATTCTTATATGTATTTTTCATTGCTTATAATTAGATGACGACATGAAAATCTGACAGTGGTATCAGAGCTCAGGCTTGATTCATATTTATTTTGTGTTCTAATTAACTATGGATTAATTTTGAAAATTAAAATTTTTGTAATTGGGTTTTGAAATTGGATTTCAATTATTGTGTAATATTGTGTTTGAACAAAAATTACGCAATAATTTGAACTGCATATATTTCGGTCACCGACATAGCAAGCTATCGGTGAAAGATGATGTCAGCCCGACCTAAGGTCGGAGTCATACTGGGCATTGTTCTCGCTTGGTGGCTTCGATCGGTCGCGCCAATTGTCAGCGGCTACATGACGGTGCGGCGCGTGCAAATAGGCAAAGCAGGGCGAAAGAGGCGTGCGAGGCTTGGCCTCGATACGACGCGATGCTGGTTCCTCACGAAGTGCTACTACATTGGCAATGTGAGACATTGACGATGACTTTCGATCACGGGGGCCGGCAGGAAGAATGAATGGAGTTGCGGTTGCAACGACTATGAAGTTCTTCCTCACCGTGGCTGGCCTCTGTAGTTGTGGCCTCCGAGGCGCCGTCTGGTCGGGACGGTGCTGAGCTGGTCAGAGACGACGCGGGCGGGAGGAGCGCAAGACTCGGCCGACGGGGTGGCTCGAGTATTGTCGCGCACACCTCATGCAAATAGCTCATCATGTGCGATTTTTCTACCACGACAGTTGCGGTGGCCGACGACGTGGCGGTAGGCTGTGTCGGCAGGTCTTTAGAGCCGGAGAGGGCGGCGAAGCGCGATCGACGAAAAATAAAAAGGTGGCGGCGGCAGCGATTTCAAAAAACATAAACCCTTGAAGGATTTGTGGGTTTTCCACCGGGTCGGTCGCGGGTCTAATCCGGGTATGGCTGGAACGCGGGCTGCGAGGTTGCGGGTTTGGGCCGTCGTCTTGGGCTCGACCCTCACTCCTCTATTTAGGTCAGATGGATCGCAAATCTATGGACCACAGATTATGCAGCTAGGCTGCTGCTACTGTTGATACTCTTATGGTGGGGCTGGGCTCTACTGATGGACCGCGATTAATTAATTTGATAGCCCATTTATGAGCTGTTATGTTTATAAAAAAAGATTATTATTATTATTATTATTATTATTATTATTATTATTATTAATTTGGAATTAATAATATTAGTCTCTATTACAGAAATTAATTTATTAATTAAATCAATATATTATAATTTTTTTGAAATAATAATAGTAAATTTATGTTTGATATCGACTTGGAGTTAATATTAAATATACTAATTTGGTTAATGTACTGTATTTGTTGAGCTTTGTTTGATTTTCTTTGTGATAAACATGTAATTTGATTTATGCTTATTTTTCAACTATAGTAATTAGAGATCACTTTTATTCTTGGGTAGGCGGTGCCCTATATATGTAGTATGTGTTACTATGTATGGGTAGACGGCGCCCAATATGTGCGGTCCGCATTTCCTACGACTGGGTAGGCAGCACCCAATAATTGTATTGGAATTTAATATTGGATATTAAATTGAGCAATTAGTATCACACAATTTTTCCCACTAAATATAAGTCTTGGTTTTGAACCAAATGCATCGTCCATCATAATTGTTTGATGTTACCTAACCTTTTCGACCATGAATTTTACGTCGTCGCGTTTACTCTAAATTCACGAGGCTTTGGCTCATTCATAGATGCATAGTTGACATCGCGTGATAGGGGTTGACTTGCTTATATTATTTTAAGACGCCCTCGCGACCAAAATAGTTTATGGACGCATATTAATTGGATTAAAAAAACCAAGAGTTGCAAAATTATTGTTGCAATTGGCTTGGACGCCTATTCAGTGATATTATTGTAGTCATCAACTCTCGTAGAGGCTGCAATAATATAGACTTAGACCTTGGATGGCTAAGATTTATATTTGATATAAATCCGTATTTTGTGTTTGGGGGCATAAAATATGTTAAAATTAGTGGGAGCTAATCAATAGAATAAAGTTTGTTTGATTAGTGATACCAATGTGATCTTTGTTTGCTCTTTCTAATTTACTTTTTTCTGTTATTTTCTATTTATCTAAAATGTAGTTCTTGGTTTTAATTGTTTGATGGAAACAAATAACTTGACCGGGTCAAACTTTACGGATTGACTCTGTTGTTTGTACATGGTGCTATTGTTAGATAATGTTGAATATATATTGAACAAATCAATCAGTGTCATCTCTGACAAGGAATCTCCTAAGCATGCTTCGTTTGACGAAGAAGCTCATGAAAACACGTTAAGGATGTTACATAGGCAGCGTGTGTCATGTTGTCTTCTATGAGTTTTGAACTGCATAGACAACATGAACACATGTTTCCATATGAGATGCTTAGACACTTGGAGAGTTTGTATGATTTTGAAGTTCTGGTAATGGAGTATGAGATACTTCGAGATTTTTTCAAGTGTAAGCTATACATTGGAGGCTAGTTATTTGAGCATGTGCTTAACATGATAAGTTTGATTAAGATGTTAGTATGGACTGGAACGATGCTTCCCGCGAATGTCTCAACAAACCTGATTTTGTAGTCTCATCCTAGTTGTTTGAGAATTTCATAGTGTATTTCAACATGAACAATATGAAGGTAGGTCTGGCGGAACTACACAACATGCTCAAGACTTATTAGTTTTTCACTTCTAAAGGCAAATATGTGCTCATTGTGGGCTCTTGTGCAAAATCATTCAAAAGAAAGAGTAAGCAATAGAAGATGAAGAAAACATCAAAAGATGTTGTTCTAAAACCTAAAAGTGGAGGGACTAAGAAGAAGCCGATATTGCAAAAGGACTAGTGTCTTTTCTATATCGAGAATAAGCATGGGAAGAGAGACTAACCCTATATTTAAGGCACAAGATGCATTGAGTGGGAGCTCGGGTATGCTTGTCACTGAGACGAATATGTCTAGGAACATCTCACAATCCCGACTATTAGATATGTTTGGATGTGAGGGAAATATTCTCAATGTGCAAAATAAAAGACCTAAGCTATGTAATACGAATAATGCTACTTATCTTTGACATGTAGACTTGGTCATACCAATGAAAAAAGAATAGTAAGATTGAGAAAATTAGACTATCTCACATCATTTGATTTTAAATCATATGGTGCTTGCGAATTTTGCATCAAAGGAAAGATGACAAGTAAACACTATATGGGAAATGTTTGCATGCTATTGTGCTAGAGTTGATCCACACAGAAGTGTGCAGACTGTTTCCAACTCAAGCAAGTGGTGATTATTCATACCTTCACCACTTTTACTGATGTTTTTTCGAGTTATGGATATGTATATCTCATGAAACACAAATCCGAGGCCTTCGAAAAATTTAAGTAGTTTAAGTGGGAAGTCAAGAAACAACTTGGGAAGAGTATGAAAACTCTTCGATCAGATCGAGTATTTGATCCAATAATTTCTTGATTACTTGAAATCAAATGGAATCCGATTGGACCGGACAACTATAGGTACATCACAAATGAGTGGAGTATCCAAGAGGAGAAATCTAACATTGTTAGATATGGTTCGATCCATGATGAGTATAGATAGTCTCCTTTATTCCTTTGGGGTCATGGAAACTAAAAGTAAGAAATGTTGTTTTGTTGATATCCTAAGGAACTAAATGATATGAGTTCTACTGTACTGGAGATTACAATGTGACAATCCCTAGGAATGTGACATTTCTTAAAAATGACTTGGTCTCACAAGAACAAGGTCACAACATGGCAAGTCTTGAAAAAATTCAAGAACCACAATATATAATAGAGGATGAGGATCTATCGAATAGAGTGGACTAGAACTCAGTGAGAGTTTTGATAATCTATTGCGAGGGAAAATAACTCTTGGAGAGACCCTTAGAGGTACTTCTAGAGGGTCACCTCAAGGCAATAAGATGCACCAAAGACAAGATGATACAGTAGTTACATTATCTCCACCTCATTAAAATTATAGTGAAATTTATGAGAATATTCTAAGTTTTGAAACGCTCAATGCAAAGGAACCTTCTAACTCTATAAAGAATAGCATAAACAAGTGCAAAAATAACTTAATAAGTCTCGAATGAATCGACGTGCACCTGAAATGACACAATCTGAAATTTTTGTATCAAAAGAAAGGCCAAATGCAGTATGCAAGCTAAAGACGTAAATTTATGATCTCAAGCGAGCTTCCTAATGAACTCGTAGAGTTATATGTTCTCGGATGTTGATTGTAGCTCGTTTTATCCTTTTTGTGACGATTCATTATTGGATTTACAATCAATTACCTGTTATTTGTTCGGTTTAACGAGTTTATCGAGATTGTGCAGCTAAGATAGGTAAACGGGCTAAGAGTGCGAATTTGGACAAAAAGTGGAGCCAGAGTGAAGCACCCGGCCGGGTGGACCTACGATCAAGGCCTACCCGGCCGGGTAGGTGTTCGGAGGAGCCAGGGACTTGCACCCGACCGGGTGGAAATACGCGCGCAGAAGCATTCGGTCTGGTGCGACGTCGGGTACACCAGAGGCCTCCACCCGCCCGGATGCAGCGCATCCCAAGTGCCACCCGGTCGGGTCGCACGCCAGCGGCAACAGAGATCCGCACCCGCCCGGGTGCGGCGAGGCCCGACGCTCCACCCGTCCGGACGAAATCAAGCACCAACCAGGGAGACCCACCCGGCCGGGTGGGTGCGCGCAAGTACATTTTTAACTCAGTTTTTCTCCCACTTTCTCTCATTTTTCCCCAATTTCCTTCCCTCTCTTCAACCCTAACCCACGCCCCACTTTCCATTTTCACACACCCATACAATTTCACACCCAAATTCAACCACAATCACACACACTTCACTCACCCCACACCTTTAATCCATCAATTTTAGAATTTCATCCATAAATTTGGTGAATTTTTCCAATTTTACTTCAAGAACACCTTAGAGTGAGATTTGGTTAATTGTGCTTCCCTTCTTCAACAAGGTATGCTCTCCTTTTCTCAATGCTTGAATTGTAGTATTTTTGGTGTTAATGAAGCCAATACATGCTTGAATTATACATATTGTGTGTTGTTAATTGCTCACATTGTTGAGGCATTTTGTCAAACACGTGGTGTGCACACTTTATTTTTGAAGAACATGCTTAAAGTTTGGATTAATTGTGAAATGTGGGATGGCTTGATGCTAGAGTTTATTCTTCCTACCTAGAGACTAGTGTGGTGATTGGAACACATGAATTGTGGGATGCTTTTTAGGCTTGTGATGTTGTTTGAGTTGATTAATTGTCAAGTTGCACATTTGGGATACATTCTAAGCACTCTTAGTTAATCATGTTAGTGTGTTGGGAGCTTTGTTTCTATGATGGAGGGTAGGACTTGGTCGCACGTTTTTCTCGTTGGCATGTGGTGGCATTCCAAATGTGTATATCTTTAAGTTAGCATTGCCATGTCTTTGATTTAGCTCGTTTGCAGGCACCCACATTCAATGGCAACCCCCTCAAACCCCCGCTATTTTGGTGTCCATCTTGTGACTCCCGAGCAACGGGAATGATGGAATGCGCTGGTTAAACTCCCAGTCCTCCCGTCACGATACCCAGATGACGAGGTCTTGCATAAGCTCGGCATTCAACAATGTTTTTGGGAGTTGTGCGCAGTTGGGGGGTTGACAACCCTGTTTCAATGGCATCAGGATTCATTCCGTCGCCTTACTCTGGAGTTTCTGAGCACACTTGAGGTGCATATATCCGGGCGACGGGTGGAGTCCATCACCTTTCGCCTCCGCAACAACAATTTCGAGTTATCGACAGTGGAGGGGAATGCCATCTTCAACTTTCACAGTGACGATGTGGGGGTTGTCGAGGAGCCGGCCGATTATGATCGAGACGCGTTTTGGTCAGCGATCACTTTGCCCGAATGGGGTAATGCCCGATTTGTCCTCGCCAGAGCCAAAGGATCGCAGATACGCAACCCGGTGTTACGCTTTCTCTAGAAAGCGTTTGTATACCTTCCCTTTACGCGCTTCGAGGGAGGAAGTGTTCAAACAGATGAAGTGTTCATCCTGTGGAACATCCTGAACGGCCGATGCCTAAATATGGGGCACTTCATCGTTCGGCACTTGGAGAGGCAAGCCAGAAAGACCTCGGGCACACTTTGCTGTGGAGGCATAATTACATCGTTGGCCATTGATTGCGGCATCGATGTAGAGGGGTTCATCCCAGATATGGGTGAGAAGACTTTGACTATGGACGTTCTCAGGCAGCTAAAGTTTATCAATGTGGATCGGCGCCGACATGGATTCTTCCTCCAAAAAGCGGGGGATCATTTTCCATTTCCCGATCCCATCAACACATATGTTCGCGGTTGGCAATTTCAGACCAACTGGCGAATGAACGAAGTCGTCCACCAACAGTTGGTCGCGGCTCATCCTCCTTATCTACCGTGGGTCAACTCTCGATTCCACCCGTATGTGCCCTTCCAAATGCCGGTGCCCGAGAGACCACCATCCCCCCCTCTTCAGCTTGAAGCGCCGCCGGCCCACAAAGACGAAGTCGGCCCTTCCAACCGGAGGCGACGAAGACGGCGACAACCGGGCCAAGAGGAAGAACACATCTCTGTAGCTCAGCGGTTGGATCATTTGGAGGTCACCATGAACCAAAATTATGATCGGATGAACGACAATTTCAACCGCCT
>JAYDZE010541388.1:0-14538 GCA_034509125.1 Monilaria moniliformis
AAGGTGAAGACGCATGAGGAGCATGCGTCTTCTGAAGACGCATCAGCCTCATGCGTCTTCCCCTGGCACCGAATCGATGCTAAATGATCGTTGCTGACCGTTGTTGCGCTTAAGTGGAAGACGCATTTCAGGAATGCGTCTTTCCCATTTCCGGAACACAAAAAAAGGTTCCCATTTCGGGAACCTTTTTTCTACATTTACCCAAATCAAAAATTTTGCCAGTATCCGCTGGTTCCACCAAAAAAGAATCTACAGTGCTTCACCATTCACCAAGTAGTCGCACCTCCCCACCACCACTGAACCTTTGCCTTCGAACCACCATCCACATCTTTCTTCCCTCGCTCCGTCTCATTCTTGGGTATCCTTAATCCTTGTGCATGTTGGTTGTGCTTTGTGTCTATTTCCTTAATTCTCACCTCCGACCGCCTCGCCACCCCCGTCGTCCTCTTCATTGGCTCTGTCGAAGGATTCGTCGGCTACGGTGTGCAGTGGCTTGTTGTTAGCGGTCGAATATAACCATTCCCTTACAGCGCGGTTAGTGTTCACCACTAACACGTAGTAAACCCTTGTTTTCAAGTTTTTCATGGTAATACCCAAATTAAGACTAAATTTACTAATTGATTTGATTGCGGATGTGTATTTTTCTGTGTATGGGTGGAAACAACAGGATTTGGAAAGGTATGCTTTAAAATTCTATCTGCTTTTATGATTCATGCCTTTTTCGATAATTTGTTGCTCGAAGATCTGGTCCTCATCTTCTCCTGCCCCTTTTTTGTTGCGATTTTTCGGCCTTTTTCAATTTTAGATCTACAAAGTAACTGTAGATCTAAACCACATCACACGTTTTGTTTTGTATTTCCATAGTTTTCACTTTTATTCCCTCGGAAATTATAAATTATTTTCCAGCCTTTGAAGCTGACCACAAATTATTTTCATTCTTATTTCCAATTGATCACAAATTTGATCTGTGGATGTGTGAACATTGGGTGTTTTCTCTTACTGACCCTTCTATATTATATAAACGAAATATCATACATTAAAACTTTTTTCTGATACATTTGTGGAACATTAAAACTATTTTCTGTTTCATCTCTGTAGGAAGATATGCCACTGGAGTTTCTGAAATTGTGGAGCTGACAAATTTTGTCGCTCACTGTTGGAGAAATGGGACAAAAAACATTATATATTATTTTGTATTACAATATGTAATAGATAGGTTTCAAATATAGTATAGCAAAGCTAAAAATTAACAAACTAAAATGATAACAAACAACAAAATAGAGAACAAATTTGTTGCATCCATCATATCTAACAAATTGAAAAGAGAAGATAATAGAAGCTACGTAAAAGAAGAGTATAAATAGGAACATTATATTTTAAATCAACAGGGGCAGGAACTGTGCAAATGAAAAGAGCCATCTGGACTTTTGTCAATAACCCGTATTTATAGGAAAAAATTTAGGTATTTTGGCTCCAATTTGGAAGTTTGAATTCATATTTAGCCAACATAATCGATTTGACTTTGGAAATTGATACAAGTCCATAAAGTTTTCAGAGCACAAGGCTCGAGAATTGCTGACATGGCTCAGTCACCTTTTAATTCTTTCACATGGACAACTTTTTGGTTGCAGTAAATATTGGTGCATTTCTCCTACACGATAACCAAAATTGCAGTCTTGTGATAAAAATATCTGATAAGGTTATACCTTACATGTAAACAATTAGGCCTTAGTTTGTGATCTAATATCATGCACTTTGGCGGGAAAAGCCACAATTCAGTCTTTTAGTATTAGTATTAGTATATATGATTTTCCTTCAATATGGCCCATTACTGTTATAACACTCGGGCCTTAGCTCTGTCAAATTAAAATTTAGATTAAATCCGTATTTAAATTAGTACTGGCCTAAAAGATAAAGTGTTAGTTAATATTAATATTGATTTTTTATAATGTTGTTTCGTAGATATGATTAAAAATAAGATTAAAATAGTTTTATATTTGATAGGCTAAATTATTTGATAAATTAATTTCTAAAATTACTTTTTTATTCTTAATTAAAAATAATAGAATATATTTTATTTTTATTAAAACTAAACTAAAAATAATAAAATGTAATAAACCCCCACCACCACCACCGGCCTGCCCACCCATCCATCACCGCTGCCCATCACCCACCGCCGTGAAAAAAAGGAAATCCCACACATAGTCCAAGGAGGGAACGGAGGAACCACACCCAACTGCAAATTATCGCCAAAAACCCTCACTAAATTCACGCACAAAATTCCGTTGATTTTCACTCCAAATTTCTCATCAAATGGAGCTCCATTCGTGAGTGGACTCATCCTTGATTTCCATTTTCGGCTCACTTTTTTGTTTCTTAACACCGCCTAATTTTGTCAATATGTTGAGATCTTTCATTTTCATGAGTGAATTTGGCGATTGATTGTTTAGGGCTTTGAATTATGCAGGGAGATGCTGATACGCAGACAAGCTTGGAGAAGATCAAAAGGCAGCTCGCTTCAAGCTCCGGCCAACAACTTCTTCAAGCTCCGGACTCATCCTTGATTTCCATTTCCACTCACTTTTTTTGTTTCTTAATCACCGCCTAATTTTGTCAATATGTTGAGAATTTTCATTTTCATGAGTGAATTTGGCGATTGATTGTTTAGGGATTTGAATTATGCAGGGAGATGCTGATACGCAGACAAGCTTGGAGAAGATCAAAATGCAGCTCGCTTCAAGCTCCGGCCGACAACTTCTACAGCTCGTGCAAATCCGCCACCAGAAAGTCGCGAGCCGCGTTTCAAACCAGGCGCGCGAGCTATGTTAAAACCTAGCGCTGCCTATGTTGCCACCACTGTCGACAGGGAGACAGCGAGAGGTGGGGGGGGAGGGGTTCTGGCATCGTAGAGACTAGAGAGAGGGAGGAGGAGGAAAAGTGAGTTCTTACTTCTTACTGTAGAAGTGAGATAAAAATTAATCTCTCTAAAACGGCCATATTAATAAGCCAAAGAGCTACAGTCGACTGGTTCAATTAGATGCGGGCCAAGCATTATTGCGGGCCAGTGAGCTTAGGAGAACTTGCTAGTGGACACCTATTTTATACTGTTGAATCAAGATTAATAAGCTCATCTTTGCACAAACTAAGCTACCAAACACAGCTCATAGTTACTTGAAGTACATATCCCATTTGATACTCGATTAAAAAATAAATCAAATGATTTTGAATTTATAGATTCTGCGACATAAATGCTAGTACAACAGTTAGGGCTGTAAATAATTAGATTTTTATTTGGGGTTTACTGTGTCACGAAAGACTTGTGAATGAATAGTAGCGAAAACGTGGATTACACAACACCAGTAGTAATAGTATCACTGTTTATGGGTTTGAAAAAAGTGAAGTGGAGGCATGCATTTGCAGCGATTTTAAGCAATCTACCGCAACAACATCATGTCCTTGCATCATAACATGCTTTCCTTCCTACTCACTGTTTGTTTCTCACCTTTCAAGTTTTCCAACACGCTCCCTCTCTCTTGCTTTTTCTCGTGTTTATGTATTTTTATTCATCAAATATATTACTTTGGTCAAATTAATCTCATGTGTACTTTATTTCGTATATTTTGCTCGATTATTTTTAAATTACTTTATTTTTAAAAACGTGTGAATATTTTATTTTAGGAGACAACGTGAAGTACATTACGAATCTCAAACGCGAATATATTTTGGAATCTCGGACTTTGTTCTTCATTCTGAAATGATTACATGAAATTCCAATTACTTTGGCATCTAAATTAACTATGAAACACAAATTAGAAAGAAACTAAAATGGCATTATATATATTTTTGAAAGAACAGAATAAAATTTCCAATCCGAATTATCCAATTTGAGGAATGCGGCGGCGCGTGTTACCCACTTGCCCATTTAATATCGACAAACCGGCTGCTCGTTCGACAAACACCCGGCGAGCATGTGGAAGCGACGGCAGTTGCTTCCTAAATTAGGGTTTTTAACCAAACAATTACTCCTAAATCATGAAATTTTACATTTGGCGAATTTTACTTCATTCTGTTGAAAATGCAAAATTCACCAAATCTTTTTCTATGCATATACACGAGGCTGTGTCGAGTAAATTTTCTTCAAAATATTTTCATCTATGAATGGTAAATTTCAAGCTATTGTACCATCGCGTATTAAATATAGAGTCAGGAAATAATAATGAATTAGTACATGTCCGGATCATTACGTTACAGTTATTTTGATACAAATTAAGGAATTTGTGCAATTACTTTATTGATTGCGTACGTATAAATAGATTTTTGGTTGTTGTGTGCCTTTTTCTATATGCTTCCATAAAGAATAAAGAAAATAAAACGCGATTGGGATATTTTTGTAAATGCAATTCAAAATAACTGACATATTCTATTTCATTGTATCGTCCTTGACGGAGTCACGAAATTGGCAATTCATTCTACATTTGTCTGAAAGGACATTTATTTTTAAAGTATGTGTATTTGTTCTATTCAATATTATTCTGGAGCTCAATTATAGCATAGCATGATTTTTACCATGATATAATGTAACCGCTCTATTTAATTCATATAACGAGAGTCGTTTATATTGAAAAAATTATATATTTGTAATTAGTAGAAGTTTACGTTATGTATAACTTATCACTATCTCATCACTTAATTTACACTATTCATGGCCTCACACTCTTCCTTTCTCATCATCACTTAACACTTACAACTCTATTATTATTATCTCATTCATCACTTGTACTATTTATGAGTCTTATCTCATAGATTTTTAATTCGCTAATGTTATTTACTATAATTTGTGTATATAATTAATTTATATTCATTAAATTTAAAGAGAATGGAATTTTTTTAAATAAAATTTATATATTTTTTTTAAAAACACATAATTTAAAAATATCTGCCCATACGGAAGCAGCGACAAAATACATCCGTCCCCCATCGCGGATTGTCGGACAAATAATCTTCTACGAGACGCCTGGTGACTTCTCGTTCCCGATGCATGTACTTTCTCAATCGGACCTGACGGGCCGACGCTTGCACCTCCGCCATATAACGATCAATGATTGGCCCGACTATGACAATCACCTCGAGAGCTTTGTTTAGTTCGTTGGACGAACTATCTTCGTCGGACTGATTGGGGACGACATTATTCCTATCATCAGAGAAATTATTCAAAATTGTATCAATCTATATAAACTAAACGAATTTGGAAGAGAAAATGATTAAAATATAGATAGAAGCTGGAGAAAAATAGAAGAATTGAGATTGTGGTGTGAAAATGATAAGAAATTTGAAGATAAAAATAATTTTGATGTATGAATGAAGTGGGTGAAAAGTGGGGCATTTATGGGAGATGGATTAGATAGAAAAAGTACTATTAAAAACTACCATTTTTTAAAAGTAAAACAAAATAAAATTATACACCGATTCTTTTAGACTCAATGCGCCAGGCCAGCGCGTGCGCGACACGCGCCACACGATTGGTTGAGGCACACGTGACGTGACGGCCCGCAATGTACCGCCATGCCGCTTTTCCCTCCTCTAATACATACCGCCGCCGTGTCGTTACGCTGGGGTGTGTCGTGACGACAATTTTTGGCAATAGGTTCCCCTTTTTCAAGGGAAGCTGATGATTGCTTGTATTTGTGTAAGCGAGATATAATCCACCAGTCTTTTTTTTTTTTTTGTTGAGATGCTAATATCTACTATGCATGCATGCATTTTAAGTTATACTTTATCACTTCAATGTGTAATTGAAAAATGAAATTTATAATGTGCTTATTTCAAATTTATTTTTTATATTTCAGTTTTTATTACGAAACAAATCACCATATTTGACAACTCGTTTGTATGTTTTTTCAAATATATTTAAATTTAAAACTGTGTGATCTGAATTTTTTATTTGGCACTTTATCATTTTAACCTATTATTATAGTAATGATCTCGATTCTCCTATAAAATTCCGCCATTTTCATAAAAATGTTTTCAATTTTCGTTCTTTCTATAAGAGTGTGTCGTTCTTTTTTTGAAAAGTATCATTTTTTTACTCCATTTTTTTAATTTATTTCCAATAAAATTAAAGATGATTCATACTTTTTATTAAAACTAGTGTCTATAAAAAATGAGCACAATCTTATGAAATTGAGGGAGGATAACTCATTATCTGACCACGAACTGTGTAGTTGCAAAATACTTTAGATATAATAAAATTAACACTTTACAAACATTTATTGCCGTGACACTACAATTTGAAATGATAGAGGAATAAATTTATACATTCCCCCACATATGAATGGAGCATAAGATACTTCTGGATGACAAAGTCAAAACACATTTAGAACGTCATCGCGCCGATCCGCTTAGATTTGGACCAATCTTATTAGGTTGTCAGATTATTTGAATTGTAATTTTTTCGAATTAAAAAATTTAACCTCTAGTTTTAAATTATTTGGTTTTAGGCTAACTTATCTAGTCAATCGAGTTAAATTTTTTTATTAATATATTAATTTTAATAATTATATATTTGTAATAAAGAAATATATTCATAAATAAATAATATTTTAACTCAAAATTAATATATAACTCTTAGAGAAGTAAGAACATATATTTTTCTTAAATAATTATCGTTTTATAATTTTTGAATCTAAACATTTAATATTAAATGTTATAGTAAATATAGAAAAGTGAAACGATGAATATAAATTTTGAATTTTGAATTAAAATGCATTTTCACATATATTTGAAAAAATATCTTATTATACTAACTTAAAAAAAATTAAAGTAATGAATTTTAAAAACTAAATAATGAAAATTCACTAATTTTCGGATCAACGGTAAGGCTTGGGCTATTCTATTGAATTGCAGGCTATTAAATTTGGCGTTTTTCAAATTAATCCGGCCAACTTACAAGGTTTATGGCTAAATTGACATACCTATGGACAAGCACACCGCACTATTACAGAGAAAATCGTCTTTGAAGGGGTAAAATTGTGATTTCCTTGCAAAAACCCGGATACGCCGCTCAACTAAAACAACGCTAATTTCGTTATCCCAAACCCTACCCTACACCCCCCACCCCGCCCCCCGCTCTTCTCCGAATTCACTACACACCGATTTCAAGAATCCCCGCCCCGCACTCCCCCCCTCTTCTTCTCCCTTTCTCTCACATCCCCCATCTCTCTCTCTCTGCAATTTCTCAATTACTTTGACCCAAAAAGTAGGCGCTTTCTTCTCATTTTCACAGCTCTCCATGTTGCATACGTTACAAGCGACTGAATTGTGTTTTCTACCAAACAATTCGTCATCGCTCGTCGCTCCTCCTTGTCCGCTTTCACCGAATTGATTGCTTCGCTCCTTAACCTTAACCCCTTCCTCTATCTTACTCAATTCTCGTCGTCTTCCACCAAATTCCCGCTGCTCTCTTCAATATATCTATGTACATAGTCGGTGCTGCATTAAGCGCCATAGGAGCTGAACAGCATTTTAGTAATGGAAGCTGAAACCAATAACGCGAAAGGGGGTGCTAAAATGGCGTTTCAAATAGATCTAAACGAGATGCCAATCTCGTCACCCCGGGAAGCAGCCGACGACACCGTATTGCGAAGCGCTGGTGCTTCATCCGTCTGCGTGGTGTGCCGGAAAGGGGTTCCGGTAGGGAAGGTTCCCGACAAAGTAACCGGAGAGTTGCGCCAGGAGAGCAAGTGCTTCCGGTGCTTGCTTAGGAACGACAGCGGCAGTGGAGGCGAGGCGGGGCGGTTTGACATCAATGCATCACCTCCACGCGAGGTGGAGGACGGCGATGTCGTCACGGTTGTGGCCGGCCGAGATGGAACCGGTGGGGGGAGGTATGAATTTTACTTTTCGGTTCACCCCCTTCCTTCTGTTTTGGGATTTTATGAAGTTAATTATTGCCATTCCTTTATTTATGCAATGCTGGACTTTAGTTCTTATTCTCTCGTGCTGTTAGTGGTACCTTTGAGTGTTTTATCGTGTTTTTAGTCTTTTATGCGCTAGGAGTTTTTCTGAATCCTTTCGTTTTATTTTTGTTGGGTTGTTTGTTTCGTGCTTATCTTTCTCGTTTTTGCTCTTTGGCGTAATGCTCATCTTTCTAAGTAAAAGTTTCTTTGTTTTTTACTAAACTTCCTCGCGATTAAGTTTGTTTAATGCGTGTGTTACACATACATTAGCTGGCATACTGTATGTGCATACAGTAGAATAATTTTGAAACCTTTGTCAAATATCACAAATTTTGTAAAGCTCGACGATTTGAAGTAACAAGCATAGCTGAAATGTTTGGCATTGGAGAATGACCATATCTGGAATTTCAGTTACTGGAGTGAGGACACAACTTCTGACATGTATCATACTATCATGTATGTGAGTAGGATTGACCATCAGCATTCTCCAATCTCATAAAGGAATTTCCATACCTGCTAAGTAACACTATTGAGAATTTGTTTTGATTCTTTCTAACAGTATAAATAATCTAAGTGCATTCTCTCAACTCTTGGTCTATTTTGATTTTTAAATCTTCCTTGCTCTTGGTTTAAAGTGGATCCCATTGTTTGGACTTTCTTCTTCATAATGTTATAATGTTGAGGCTGAGCAGTTTTCTCCACCATAAAGTTTTTGATTTTATTTGAAATTAAGTAAGGCTTCAAGTCTGCAAAATCTTAGACTTTTTTGGCTAATGTTGAGTTACCTCTGGCTCCAAGCAACTTACATATAAAGCTTCTTTCTCATCAAGTTTTGTGACTATGATGTATAGTGCTAAAATGAACTAGGCACATTGAGAACATTGATGCAAAAAGAGATACCGTTGTGATCCATATGATTCATTCTAGTTCAATTAAACCATGATAGTTGAAGAAGAAGAATCTAAAAGAGCATACCTCTCATCTATCCAGATCGGTCTTGCAGTTTCCGATGTTATGGACAAGGCATCACGAGGGACCTAATGACAAGGGAAATAGAAGTCGTAATAATTTTTGGCCCTGTCCAGCTCTCCTATGCATTAGTTGTAGCAAGCTTGAGAAGCAAATGAGAAAGGAGGTAGAGTCATCAATCCAGATCTTCTTTGAAGTTGTAGAAAGGGAAAAGGGAGAAATAAGTGGGAGGGGTATGTTTTGGATACTTTGCTAGTCAAGTAGTTGTGTCTCTTACTCCCCTTCCCTTTTAAATGGTAGGTTTTCTAACATTGCACATGGAGTTGGGCCACCTTACATATAACTTGGCCTAAAACGTTGATTGCTGACTAGTGAGGCCCCGATAGCTATTTATTTTGGGCCAAGGAATGTTGATTGCACAATTGTGAAGATGTGATTTGAGGCTGGGTTTCTATGTATCCACTGTAAGATACATGCACGTAGCTCCACCTCGGGTAATGCACGATGCTGGTTGATGATCTTGACAACATATGTAATGCTTGGATAAAATTTTCTTTGAAGGTTGTCAGATGCAATGCCTTATTGTTTGAAAATCGATCCTGTGAACCCAACCATTGTTGGTCAATATTTCTCATATGCAAAGTTTAACAGTATACTAAACAAAACACATTTTCATTCAATTTTCTTATTGTTTCTTCCCCTTTATCTTAATATTCTAGTTTATATGCATCATTCAGCTGCTTAGTCCTATGCTGAATGTGTACTTGTATTTTCTTATTTAATCTATAAATCTCAGTGGAGGCAAATTTAATTTATCATAATAGCAGATATAACATTTTTATAACATGCTCATAGTAATACATAAATATTGCCTTGGAGTAGCTATTTAATGTTGTATTACCTAGTATACTAGTATTCCTTATTTGTTGATATAGCTACACACCATTTTTGGATATAAAGTTTTTGGACTAACTGAAGTCTGAAGCTTCCCCTTAGTAAATGTTTCACCATTGAATGACATGTATCACCTGATTGCTAGCATTTCTGTGAATTTTTAGTCGTTTAGTTCATGGTGCACATGGTTGACATATGAGTTACCTAATTCTCCCTGGTTCCATCTTTTGTTCATGTTGGTGAGTCTTCAATGAGAGTCCATGACTCACCCAAATAATTTGTGATGGTCTGAGTTCCGATGCTAAGTATTTGTCAATTAGCTACACATGCCTTCTCGGGGATGTGCTTTTTTGCTTCAACAGATAAAAACTTTTGTTGCTTCTGATATATCAATGTCTCAAAGTGCTTTCTTGAAAAAATTTGGATCCAGATGCTCGTACCTAACCAAGGACTTGTTTGATTGAATAACTTTCTTATTTCATGAAAGGTGACAGC
This sequence comes from Monilaria moniliformis, assembly GCA_034509125.1. Lineage (NCBI taxonomy): Eukaryota > Viridiplantae > Streptophyta > Magnoliopsida > Caryophyllales > Aizoaceae > Monilaria > Monilaria moniliformis. The sequence continues at coordinate 10,314 of JAYDZE010541388.1, forward strand.
CATTTGTTGAAGTAAATGTGCATCTTTTCCATGTGAATATGAGCTATTTATGCTAAGAAATCTCCCAATTACTAACATAGGATTCTTTTTCCTTACTTCTTTTTCGTATCCATGTCTACAATATTTCAATCTTCATTTTCTTCTTGATTTAATTGCTAAATCTGGAGGTAACAAAAGTATGATTGTTCTAAGTTTGTTCACTTATCTGCACTTGTCATGGACAATATATTTCTTTTGTCTACTTTGATCCTTGAGCAGAGACAAGGTGTGAGGATTATGCTAGCATTTGAAAAATTATAAAAAGATTCACAATTTTTCTTCCTTTTCTTGTCATTTTATGTTAAAATATGTCAAATGAGGCCCAAAAAGATGATTATGCTCTGAAAATCTACTGATATACGTTTCCTTATGGAAACAAATTTATTTCTGAACCTTGTTTACATATAAAGCACAATGTTTGCCTTGAAAATGACTGGGAGAGATGAGCCATACTGAGCTCATGATTCTCTTAGAGTAGCATCTGGATTCTAAAAACTTTCATGTCCTTCTCCCTTTTTATATACCTACTTTTTCAAAAATCTATTTCTGTATTGCATTTATTGAATAGAATTGGTCTTATATTGCTGATTGGTTCTTGTTTTGGTAGATATACATGATTAAAGGCATGATAAGCACCTATTGCTTATAAAAGCCCATCTCCATAACCTTGCATTTTCTTGGTGTTAGGCTAATCTAGTTGTTCCATACAAAGAATTTGATTGCTGTTTCTCCTCCTAGAGCCTCTTTTCTGTTTCCTCCCTCCCCAATGCCTTTCCTTCTTTCCTGTTGAACTTTTATCAATTCCCATGTAATTCCAATCTGCAGAGTTCAGGCTTATGTCCAGTCTTCTTTCTATGGCCATCATGTGAATACAAGGACATTAAATCCTATGCTGGATGGTATTGGGCATGATCTGCCAAAGACATCATCCGTTGCAGTAGATTCTGCATATTCTGGATTTCGCGATGCATTGCTACAAAAAGTGCATTCTGATAGAAATTTAGGTACACTTCACAAAGAATCTATATTCGCTGCACGGCTCCGGGCTAGTCATGCTCCACTGGAGTTTCCTCCTGCGAGTCCAAATGTGTTGTATCTACAAACCCTTAGAGAATACATCGCCGAAAGATTGGGTACTTTGGGAGAAGGTTGGCGTGTTGAATTTGAATTTTGTGACAAAAAATATAAAACCTCTGCTGTTTATATTGCACCCGACGGAAGTAGGTTTAGATCTATGGAAGATGTTGCTTCCCACTTCGGGCTGTCTTCACACTATCACTACCTGGAGAATGATAATGTAAGTACAGAGTCTGCCTCCATTCGGAGTGGGATAAAGATTGATTCGATGAAGAAGGAATCACCAGCAGTTATGGCCATGCAAAACTGCAGACAAAGGCAGAAGATGTCAAGGGCCAGCAAGAACCAGGGTTTTTTATCCAGCTTAGGGGTCAAAAGTTGTCCTGGAACTATTTATAACAAGAGTATAAGAGAATTGGGCCCTTCAGAAGATGGTGGTCTTCATGATAGTATCCATGTAAGTGTATTCTCATATCTCAAACTACATTTGAAACTTATTACAAGAACTGCTCTCTTTATGCTTAATCTTGCTTGCTTGTGTAACTGATATCTTCACCATTTATGATTAAAAATCAATTTAAATGTCATGAGTGCCAACTGGAGTGAAGCTCTCTATGCACATACATTTGGTAGTCAACTTAGAAGCTCAAAAACGAAGCTATGTTATTCTTCCTTAATTAGCAGTTATTTTGTCAACTTTGCTTTCTACTCCTTCCGGAGCTGGTGAGTGTGCTGGCAGAATACCAAATCTGCGGCATTTAGAAGTTGCTTTCTGACAATGTTTTGAAATCTGAATATGGCAGCTTGGGTGGCAGCAATTCTACTGGTTTAGCTTGATCTTGTGGTAGAACATAATGATTGATATTTTAATAACTGTAATATCGTTGTACATCTCCACTTGACATATATTTCCTCTATTTCCCAGGAGGGCTTCCCCGTTCAGTATCATGACTTCTGTCTTATATCAGCTGGGAATATTGATCCTCGACCATCATACCACAACACAAACCAAATCTGGCCTGTAGGATACAGATGTAGCTGGCACGATAGGATAACTGGGTCTCTTTTTATATGTGATGTTTCAGATGGCGGTGATAATGGCCCAATTTTCAAAGTTAAAAGATACCCATGCACCATGCAGTCAATACCAGTTGGCTCAACTATCCTTGTAAAGAAGAAAGCATCTTTCTGCAAAGGTGATGGCATTGAGGGTTTAGATGATTTAGCCACATTCCAGATGGTTGATGATGATAGTATATCCACAATCACACTGCTAAATGAAGAAACCGCCCCATGTCTAGACAACTGTCTCTCTACTTTAAAGAGAGAAGAAGAGGTTCATAATACCCAGGAAGATAATTCTTCAAATTCAAATTTAGAAGTCCCACCTCAGAGAACTGGAAATCTAGTAAACGACGCTGTAGGACTGAATGATATGATAGGGGAATTTCAAGTCGAGGGAAGGTCAATATCATCTGTGTGGGAAAATGTTTCTCAAGCTTTCTTGTGTGCTTGCCGTGAGATGTACAAACAAAAGGGTGCAATCAAATTTTTCTGCAGTCATGATGATGTGTTTGAAATGAACAATGAAAACCTTGATGGTGCTGATTCTTTATCAAGGTATTGTTATTTTGAAGGACCTGCTAGCATCCCTCCATTGGTTCAGAGTGACAATGAGCTTAACAAGGCCTGTGAAATGCTTTCGGCATGGTTGAAGCAGGACAGGTTTGGTCTGAATGAAGATTTTGTTCAAGAGATTCTAGAACAGCTTCCTCAAGTCACTGCTTGTTCACAATATGAATATCTGAAAGAAAGAAAGCAGAACTCAGGCCTACAAACAGTTGGAAGTGGGTTTCTGCAGGTTGAGCAAAAGGCAAACAATGCCTCTGAAACTCCTAGGAGATCTCTGCTAAAACTGAGTGGGAGGGACGATACTTTAAAAAGGGATCCCTGCCCTCCAGGCAAGCAACTTAACAGAAGGCTACCGTCGTACTTGATGGGAGATGCTCTGCAGGTGCAACGCAGTTCTCTTATGTGGCATTAGATTTATGTTCTGCATGCTTATATTTGTCAGTATCTTTTTCAGGTTTGGGAGCTAGGTTGGCGTTTCTTAGAGGTGCTAGAGCTTGGGCAGCCTTTCACTTTTCAGGAACTTGAGTCCGAGCTTGTAAACCCTTGGTTAGATAGCTACCCTTTGGATTCAAGGCATGAAACTGTTGAGACTGGAGTTGGTACTTCCTCCAGTTGTGAGAAGGTTTCTCAAACTGGATCAGCCTCCATCGGCAGATGTACTGGTCTTCTTTTGGCTAAAATACTTGGCTCGCTGCTGAAATTGCTTGTGACTGAGATGTTGTCAAAAGCAGCAGTATATGTGCGCCCTAATCTTGATGCTGGCGAATCTAGATCTAAGAGAGGCAGGAAGAAGGATTTGGACTGGCTGGCTGAGTTAAAGAAAACCAAACTTGATATGCTTCCTGTTAATGAACTTACGTGGCATGAAATTGCTCGTCGGTACATTTTAGCTGTGCTGTCCATGGATGGTAATCTTGATTCTGCAGAGATTGCTAGCCGTGAAAGTGGGAAAGTTTTCCATTGCTTACAAGGTGATGGTGGGGTTCTTTGTGGATCTCTAAATGGCATAGCTGCACTGGAGGGAGATGCAATGGTAGGCATTGTCATTTACTTTGTACTGTTTGATGGTTATAACTAATCTTTCTAGGTTGATAAAACTCTAGAATTTTGAGTTCTTATGCTGAATGCATTTCATTTGTTCTCACCACCTCTGTATGTTTTGAGTTCTATGATCACTGAGTAGTTAAAAAATCGGTAATAATGTTGTATTGCTATTTGATGCTACATAAAGAAGGAAATTGATGACTAACCCCAAAAGAAAAGTAAGTTATATGAACGGTTATGGGCATCAAGATCCTTGTCTTTTGGGTTGCACAATGAACCTATATCAAAATTGCTGACCTGACTAGGTAACATATATCTATGACATGCTCAGGTCTAAGACTTCTTCTTGTAGCGATTCACAGATGGCCAGCATAAGTACTAATGAAGAATTGAAGCAGAAGTCTTGATATTTTAATAGTTTTTGTACACTGGG
>JAYDZE010541399.1:0-14535 GCA_034509125.1 Monilaria moniliformis
CTCCTCTTCCCAATATTCCTTCTTCTTCTCTCCTCAATTAATTATTCATCATTCATTTCTTCTTTTATTATTCAGAATATTCCCAGCCTTCTTATTCTCTAGTTCTTCTTAACCTTCGGCCCTTTCTACACATAGGGCGCCCCGATTCGTGGGGCGCGCGCCCCGGATATTTGCCGAATCGCCCCGGTGCGCCCCGCGCTCCTAACAACACTGGATATGATATGAAATTTGCTGGTGTTTGTTATATTACATCTATTCTTGAAGCCTTTATAGAAAATATAGATTACCCTGGTCTGACCCATGATCCATCAAAATCCAAGAGAACCCAACTTAGAAGTGTGCAATACAAAATTGATCCAAATCTCCGGCATTATTTGTTACTTTGATACTTAGTACAAGTTCTCATACAACTGATGGTTTCTCTTAGTTGCACATCATGTGAACTTTGAACCCGTTGTCACTCAACGCAATGAAAATGTAGGTGATTATTTAGTTAATTACTTAGTTGAAGTAGGATATCCACGGAATTTATTACATGTTACCTTACAGGCGTAATTTTCATGAAAAGTTTAAAGTGCTTTGATGCCATCTTCTGTTTGTGATTTTTTTCAAGAGTTGTTATATCTTTCTTGTGTGAAGCAGATTTGATTTGTATGATGATATATTTTTCACCTTATCATTAGTTTGGTAATCCTTATAATTTTCTTTTTGTGCTTCTGTTCTTTAGATTGGTCAGGGTACTTACAGTAATGTTTACCGTGCCCGTGATCTCGATGAAGGGAAGATTGTTGCTTTGAAGAAAGTACGGTTTGATAACCTGGAGCCTGAAAGTGTTCGATTTATGGCAAGGGAAATTCATATTTTGCGTAGGCTCAACCATCCAAATGTAATCAAATTGGAAGGTCTAGTTACGTCACGAATGTCTTGCAGCTTGTACCTCGTTTTTGAGTATATGGAGCATGATTTGGCTGGACTTGCATCTCACCCTGGCCTTAAGTTTACTGAACCTCAGGTAGCCAAAACAGTTCTCCAATTACCTGTCAGTTCGATTCTATAGTTGCACCTGATCTTAAGCTGAGATTCCAGATTATATTGATGATGTAAGTATATTTCAGGTTAAGTGCTACATGAAACAACTTCTGCGGGGACTCGATCACTGTCATAGTTGTGGCGTGCTTCATCGGGACATAAAAGGTTCCAACCTTTTAATTGACAATAGCGGCAATCTCAAGATTGCCGACTTTGGTCTGGCTAGTTTTTATGATCCTCATCATAGTCAACCACTGACTAGCCGTGTTGTGACCCTGTGGTACCGGCCACCTGAACTTCTGCTTGGTGCAACGTATTACGGTACTGCTGTTGATTTATGGAGCACAGGTTGCATACTTGCGGAATTATATTCCGGCAAGCCTATAATGCCTGGAAGAACAGAGGTATCCTAATATTAGCTTCTCTTAAAAGGGTTTCAAAGCCTTGTCGTCAAATTTCTTTTCCTATCAATGATGGCTCTCTGCCCGAGACTTTCGAAACATCTATGTTTAATTCTCACTTTCTTGTTTCTCAAATGCTTACTTGCTACATGTGTTTTGAAAAGCAGAACAATGAACGCAGAGAGATCACTTCATCTTCCCCCCCGCCCCCAAAGAACTTCAAGAATATTATATATGAATTCAAATTTGCAATCTTGGTTATTTTGTAGGTTGAGCAGTTGCATAAAATTTTCAAACTTTGTGGATCACCATCGGAGGAGTATTGGAAGAAATCAAAGTTGCCTCATGCAACAATTTTCAAGCCCCAGCAGCCTTACAAGCGCCGGGTTGTTGAAACATTTGAAGATTTTCCCGCGCCAGCATTATCACTTATAGAGATTTTGCTATCCATAGATCCTGCAGATCGTGGATCTGCTTCATCTGCTTTGAAGAGTGAGGTATAGACATTCTCAAAATACACGTCTTTTGGTTATTTGTCTGGATGTGGTTTTTCATATCAATCGATTCAAAGACTTTTCTCTACCTGGTTCATACTTTCAGCCAGTAATGCCCTTCAACTTGTGATTTTAATCTTATGCCACTCCATATGAGAAGACTAGTGTTTATTTCTTGCTCGTCTTTTCCCCTCGAGCAGGCAAAACACTTAAGCGCTCTCTGCCTAATGTTATGAAAGACTGAAATATTCCTCTCCCCACAACCTTGCGTATTATTTAACAATACCTCTTACAATGTATTAATCACCCTAGGATTTACTGGATTTTCATAATTTGGGAGGGTTTCTCTCAGTCTCTAGATTTACCAGAAATTGAGGCATTTTATATTGTTGCTGCCCTTCTCACAGTTCTTTAAAACAAGGCCACATCCTTGTGATCCCTCAAGTTTGCCAAAGTATCCTCCCAGCAAAGAGTTCGACGCTAAAGTACGAGAGGAAGAAGCAAGGAGGTCAACTTTTAACCCCACATATATATATACATGCAATCTTGTGAATCGATTTAGATGCTCAGCCGCTAGCATATTGTTAAGTACTAGTGCTGTTTGCCTAAACATACCTCGATGGGTGAAATCTGCAGAGTGGCGGCGGGAAGCAAAGGTCAACGGTATGACTTTGAAAGGAGAGGATCAAGAGAATCTCGTGCAGTTCCAGCACCTGAAGCCAATGCGGAGTTGATATCCTCTATGCAGGTAACTGTTTTCGTAACATGTAGAAGAATTTCGTCTTCTGATGCTTGGGAGGGTGGTAATGCCCGTGTTCACAGTAAATTAGACTTCTAACTGATGGTGTGTGGTTGCAGAAAAGACATGGTCAGCCCAACTCCAAGAGCAGGAGTGAGATGTTCAGTTCTCATCCTGAGGAAGTGGCTTCCGGTTTTCCAATCGATCCACCAAGACCATCGCAATCCGTGGACGAAGCCAACAACGATCCCCAGGGAAATGTCCACAAGAGGGCATCCCATTCTGGGCCTTTGGTAAATCGGGCTGCCTGGACGAAGGCTGGAAAGAACATTGAAGACACTCCGAGGAATCTTGGCGTGGCTGACTTATCAGCCATGTCGGGTTTGGTAGCTGCTAGAAGGAGCATGCTGTCTGATGAGCACAGAGAGAGATCTTACACTCACCACGAAGTACCAAAGCTCATTGCTCGGTTTCCAGGTTCGTTCAAAGAGGGGTCACATTCGATGACAAAGCAAGACCTAAAGAACAATGGCCAGCATGAAGATGATAAAGCAATCAACAACTCTGTTCCTGTAAGTAAAACTACATGTTGCAACAGTATCTATTATAAAAGTGTCTACTTTTATGAAATTTGATATACCTATAATAACCTTACTGTTATCAACTTAGAAGGTAATTTTAGTATACATACAGATAGATTTTATTCATTTTGGTATAATTTAGATAAGAAACCATTTGTATCTGAAATTATTTATAATGCTGATAAAAATGAACTCATTTCACACACATATATATATTATATATATATACATACATATATAATAATTACCAATTTAAATTCATACCTTTTGCCTGTAATCTGCAGCTGGGGAAAGGGCCAAGGGGGAACAAGATCCACTACTCGGGGCCGCTGCTCGTCCCCTCAGGCAAAGTGGACCAGGTGTTGAAGGATCACGACCGCCAAATCCAAGAGGCTGTGAGACGGGCACGCCTCGACAAGGAGAGGATGCGGAAACTTCAGGTAGAAGGGAACCAGCTATCGATGAACACGCTATTCGTTTCGGGCCGATGACCAGGCCTGCAAAATTCTTTGATGATTAGTGTCTTTTTTTTTTAATCTCTTGTATGTGGGAGGAGAATTGTTGTATAGTGGCTCTAGAATTAAGTTGCGGGGGCCAATGTAGTAGAGTTTAACAGGAATTCTCACTCGTATCAATCTGTATTTTAATCAGAAAATGCAATTCCTCAGAATATGGGAGCACCCATCCATGTAGACTTCATCATCAATTTGAATACATATAATATATATATTCTGTTCCTGTGTATATTTCTCTTCACTACATCTGAGCTTATTTCAGAGAATTTATAAATTCTTGAAACTTATATCATAGTAGAATTATTTTTGCAAAAAGATTGTTGCTTATAAAATTATGAAAAAATAAATTGGGTTCAGAAACTTATTTTTTTGGGAACTTATAAGCTCTTAAAGTTTATTTTCATAAATTATAAGTTGTTTACGAATTTATTTGTCAAATACTTTTAAAAAACTTATAAGCTCATACACAACTTATAAGCAGTTTAGGGAGCTTATAAGCACAAACACAACTAGGGGTGTGACGGTACGATACTACCGTACCAAATTTGTCATATTGATTAAATATCATACTATTAATGTACCGAATTTTCCGGTATACTGAAATTTCAGTATGTGAAATTTTCAGCACCGTTACCATACCGTGTTTCCAGTATGCCGTACCGAAATCTGGCATACCGAATTTCGGTACGACATACCGTTATACTGAAATACCGTTTTATATCAAAATTTTATAATATTATAATATTGATAATAATATTATATATGGTAAGAAAATACGGTATATATCGTAGTATTAATATATATCGTATTTTTCAGTATGTATCGTATTTTACAGTATATATCGAATTTTAGGTATACCGTGTTATACCGAAATTCATATCGTTACCGTACTGTAACTTTCCGGTAAGGTATCATACCAAACCGAAATTTACTGTATACCGAAATTGTAATAGTTTGATTATTTTTCGGTACGATAAGTATGGTATACTAGTATTTAGGTATATTTCCCCACCCTTAAACACAACCAAACAAACCATTATTAATAGTTCAAAGTTTGGTTGAGACCATGTAGAATTGAAGCATCTAATAATAGTTCAAAATCATACCATTATTAATAGTTGAGAGTTATCTTGTTTAGGCATCAAGGTCGAACTGCTGATGATATAGTTTGTCATATTGAGATCAAATGTTTGGTCTCGAGTGACGAGCCAAACTATTAGTAAAATTTATTCGGTTTGAGAATATATAGTTTATGTTGATTTGGATTTGATGTCATGGATGAGTTGTAGCCTCTCATTACTCATTAGTAGTTGTTGTTCTTGTTTAATGTTTGTTCTTGTAAGCAAAGGATGTGCCCAGTTAGAAGGTAGATATATTATGTTTGACTCCTCGGGCCTTGCAGGCTAATGCTATACACGTCTTTTAAGTAGATCTGCTTTGTACGGCAGCCACGTTTGCAAATTGAAAAGTTTTAGGTCGAAATCGTGAATCTCTATGCGTGGCCATAATCATAATCAGTTCCAAAATTAGAGAGAATCTCTGGTTGAATGCTTTCCAAAACAAGTAAATTGCATGGGATAATGGAGCCACACGCCGCTACTTTTAAGATTAAGCCTATTTGAACAGTTAATCTAGTTATAATTTCTCATCCAAAAAAATTATCCAAAAATGGTTTGTATTATGGAGAATACGGTTTAAGAATTGGTTGTGGCTGGCAATATATAGTTTCAAATTTGAATGTACATATGGACTTTTTAACTTTGCTACGTGGGAGTTCATTTTTTGTTTTTTTAATTCATCAAAAGTGTAAATTGTTATGTGATATCTTCTCTTCCTCCTCCTCTCGCGGTCGCCACCATAGCTACCGCCCACCGTTGCCACCGTCGTCGCCGTGACTGTTGCTACTGCTGTCACCGGTATCCCAAATCATCTCCCCACCTATCTCAAATACTCCTTAAACTCATCTTCTCTCTCTACATCACTTTAAAACCCTCATTTGATTATTGCCACCGAAACAACCGCACCTTATCTTTCTTGACCAACAAGCAGCAATGAAAATCATCGGAGTTCGTTGGAAATCGGAGAAAAAGAACAAGGAAAAGAAGAAGAAGGAAATCGGAGAAGAAGAAAAATGTAGTAAAACTACTGGAAACTGCATACATTAAAATTTAACCTGTGTATGTTAAAATATAAAAACGTATATGATCAAAAGAAACATTTTTTCAAACAAAAACTTGCATATTTTTACACAGAGGTTCGCATAAAATTTCAAAGACATATGCATGTCGAATATCGTTATACATATAACTGTAACAATGTACATAATCTTCTTCTTCTTCTTCTTCTTCTTCTTCTTCTTCTTCTTCTCCTTGATAATTTCTTATCAGAATTCTTATGGTCGGTAGAGATTGCACTACCGTGGAAGTTGCTCGAAAAATGCAGGTGTGATGAGGGGCTGGAGTGACCGAAAATCGTCGGTGTTCGCCGAAAATCGGAAACAAAAGTATGTAGCTTTTGTTCAATTATATGTATCTGTTTAACAATATGCATGCTTATTTATTTATTTATTTATTTTATAACACATTGAATTATGATTAAACTTTTACTACAATAATATAAGTTTTATATATGCGAAAAAATCTGGACCATAAGTTACTATTATGTATAAAAAATTAATAAAAGAACAGAAAATAATTGAAAATATATCTAGAACTATACATAATTGCAATTTGATATCCTTCTGAAGTATACATGATTACAATTAAATCTTTGAACACAAAATTAACAAAAGTATTTTAAATTTCAATTTCTAATTATGAAAAGATTAGGTGTCTCATCGGACGGTGATTGGACTTCAACACAATATGAGCAGCATTAAAGTTATCTCCCTTTAATTCTAAAAATAATAATAATTGATAACGAGCCATGTAACTTTTTTATGATTGAAATTTTAAATTTGGGACATCTTTATTAGCGTAGTTCTTGGTGTATTTAGTTGTAATGACATATGATTTGAGATATTTTAAATTTTTGACTTGAGTTGGAGAGATTGTTTTTGTTTTGGAGGTGGGGATTGGTGGGGTGTGGTAGATCGCAATGTGTGGTATCTCGAAACGAATCACTTATGTTGGAGATATTTTTTAAAGATATCAATATATGGGTATTAAATTAAGTGTTTTTAGGGAAACTCTTTTTTTTTTTTTTTTTCCAGAAAAGTAAAAAGGGTAAGAAAAAGATTGGAGTAGAAACCGACATCATATTCGTTAAAGCAAGTTGCCAATCTGCCAACGAATTGGAAAATTTATCCAACAAAAAAATCTGGTATCGCGTCGATTCTAGAATAATACCAGTAGGCAGATTAGGCTGTAATTGGGTTTTCATTTTCAAGCTCAAATTCTATTCTGACAAATCCGACATTAGACTAGATTATTCTAATCGGGTTGTAAACAAGAGAAATCGTTTGTTATAGAACAGAAAGGGCAACAATTAATTTTTAATACCTTGAGACTAAGTTAAAACGATTCCAAATGGCTGCTTTAGGTAATATTTTAGTAGTATGTTGGCTATTGTTATGTAATTTAATATTGACCATTTGAGATTTCTGGGTCCGATCATCGGTAGTTGTGTTGTGGAGTGAAGTCTTGATTTTCCGGAATAAAAAAATGCAGCCCAGAAAAAAAGAACTGATTTAATAAATCCTAATTCAACAAGTTCTGTTTGAAAAAGGACAAATCTTTGAGGTTGAAGACGAGAATGAGACACGTCGCCGGTTTACATGAATGGAAGCGGGAGTTGTGGATAATACTATACAAGGGCTAGGGTTTGTAGATAACTCCTAGTATAGACGCAATCATCTTAGAAATCTGCATAAAGTTAGACTATTTTTTCGACATCTCCCATTGATTGCAACTTACGATGTGAAAATGTATTCGTCACAGTTGAGGTCTGTGTGCTTTGAACATTTAGTTTTTGTTTTTGTCGTTTTTTTTTTTTCGGGGGAGTGGAGAATTTTGTGAGGCTGTGGTGTTTTCATTAAGGGAAAAAAAGCACACTGTTTGTTTCTCGAGTTGGGATGTGAGGAAAAAGTAGAGTATCAGTTTGTGTGGTTCGTGTTATTTTGTATTGCTCGGGCTACACTCTCTCACATCCCCCCTCTCTCTTCTCCTCCTCTCTCGCTCATAATCTCTGATGCTGCTTCTTGCTGCTCTCTTCTCTCTCGCTCATAACTCACCCCTCTCTCTCTAGATATATATGTTTACTGTGATCGTGTGTATGGTGTGAAGTAGATTTTGTGGGTGATCTGAATCTTTGGAAACTCAGAAAATCCGGTGGAGTTTTAGAATTATCAATTGTAAGTGCTTTATGCTAACTCTATGTGGTCAAGAGGTGGCTGACTCTTATTCTTTTGCCATATATTGGTTATTTCATATATTATGTTGTGGGAATGATGTTTTCTTGATTCCGATGGCAAAAGAAATAGTTGAAATCTTGTGGATCAAGTCATTGTGCAATTCTTTATGTTTGTGTTTGTATCCTGGGATCCATGTAAGTATACTAATAGTGATAGGTAGATAGTTATGGAGGGCTCATCCGAGTCTGGTTGGGAGAGGTCTGATAGTTCAAGGGGTTTGAATTCTTCATTCTTGGTCAGAAATTCAAGAATTTTGAGGCCGGGTGCTGTCAGATTTTCAGGAGATAATAATAGCCATGATTCTGTCAGGAAAGGGAGGCCTTGGACTCATGTCAATAGCCATAGGGCTCTCCTCGCTGGGGCTGAGGGGGGCGGGGGCGGGGCAGGTGGGCTGGTTGCCCGCCCCGCTGAATGCAACGATGTGAGTTTGAGGAAGTGGTTGGATAATCCGGATAGGACTGTGGATGCCATTGAGTGCTTGCATATATTCTCTCAGATTGTAGATGTAGTGAACTTGGCTCATTCACAAGGGATTGTAGTTCACAAGGTTAGGCCTTCGTGTTTCGTTATGTCCTCGTACAACCGGGTGTCGTTCATTGAGTCTGCCTCTTGCTCGGATTCTGGCACGGATTCCCCTGAGTATGGATCAAACAGCCAAATGGCTGAATTCAAGGGTTGGCCTTGGGTTGTGCCTCCTGAGTTGCAGCACTCTATGAGTCAGTCAGGTGTGCAGGATGCTCGTCTTGCTAGGAATCCGGCCTCACAGATTAATTCCGAAAGCAGTTGTTTGCAGTCGAGTTCAGGTCAGGCTGTACATGCGCAGGAAGGTGCTGCCAAGAAGCAGTCATTTCCAATGAAGCAGATACTGCTCTTGGAGTCCAATTGGTACACCACACCAGAAGAGGTTTCTGGTGATCCGACTTGGTGTGCTTCGGATATTTATCGGCTTGGTGTCTTATTATTTGAGGTCAGTGAGTTTTCTTCCATGAAACAGTGTGTTTTCGGTTAAATGCAGTTTTCAAGAATCTTACATATATTTGTATTTATGAGCAGTTATTTTGCACTTTTAATTCCCTGGAAGAGAAAAGCTCGACTATGGCAAGCCTGAGACACCGTGTCCTCCCTCCACAGCTGCTTCTTAATTGGCCTAAAGAAGCTTCGTTTTGCTTATGGCTGCTGCACCCGAAGCCAAGTAGCCGGCCTAAAATGAGGTGCGTGTTTGTACGTTGCTCAAGTTTCACATGATATAGCCTTTCTGCTCGATTGTCTCACATTTGCACCATGAAATTTGAGATTTTCTTGTGTAACTATTGAACTGCTGGAAAATGATGTTTTGTGAAATATGGGAAAGCTCTTGCTTCAAACTTTGTGACTTGGTCAATGTTTTCTAATATGTGATGTGCAATTCACGACCCGATGACAACTACCTTTGCCTCAATGGAATGGAATGTAGACGGATGATGTATTTACTGCCAGGATATGTTTCATTCAATTTATATTATTGGAAAATAATACACACAATCACAAAAAAGCAATAAAGAACACAAAAATTGGTTACCTAGTTTGTCTCTACCAAATTAAGTCTAAATTTGTACCTAATTTGTCCCTACGAAACTATGTCTGGAGGCACTGTCAAGCCAGAGATATTTCACTAGAAAATTTCTGATAATAATATAATGCACTATACAATTACAATGAGGATGCTATTTATAAGCAGGAAAAAAAAACCTAATAAGCATAATCATAAGCTGACTATAATTTCTCTAAATCCATGAGCTTTAATTTTAATCCTTATCAAATTCCACAACACAACAATCTCCCATTTGGAGACTGATCTCATATCTAAACTTCTATCTTGTATTTGAACGACAGTGTCATTAATGCCTTCACCTCAAGTTCCAATGCCAATTGAAACTATACAAAATTTCAATTTCTTTACGGTCATCATCTTAGTATACATGTCTGCTAAATTTTCACTTCCAAGAATCTTTACTAATTGCAAGGATTTTTTTTTTCTTCATAAGATGACGAATGTAGTGATATTTCAACTGAATATGCTTTGTCCTTGAATGAAATGTCGAATTCTTTGCAAATAATATAACACTTTGATTATCATTGTAGATGTTATTCTTGTGCTCCTTTTCAAGGTCACCCCATGAAATTCTGCAACCATACCATCTCCTTACTTGCTTCCGTTACTGCTGCATACTCACCTTCCGTAAGCAACGACCTTCTACAACTAAGAATCCAAAGAAATAGTGGTACCACCATAAGTATTTATTTGGCGCCAAGTCTGCATCAACATAATCTACCAACAAAACACTCTTACCATCAAAACACAAAGTCTTGTCCGTGGTACCTCTCTAATATCATAGAATCCACTTGATTGCTTCTCAATGCTGCTTGCCCGAATCACCTATGAACCGGCTTACTACTTCCACTGCATGAGCAATATCAGGTCATGTACACACCATGACATACATAATGCTATCAATTGTCGGGGCATAAGAGACTTTCTTCATTTGAACACGTTCATCCTTACTCTTTGGCAACTCCTTTCTTGAAAGCTTGAAGTGACTTCCCAATAAGACACTCACAGACTTCAAGTCATCTATGTTGAATCTTTCCATGATCTTCATAATGTAATTTACATGCGAAAGATACGCTTTTCCTGCCATTTTATTGTGCTCGATTTTCATACCTAGATTGTTTCTAAGATCCTTCATGGAGAATCGTTCATATAGTTGTTTCTTCAGGTTATCCACTTCCATTTCATCAACTCACGTTATCAACATATCATCAACGTATAATAATAGGATAATATAGCTCTTGTCGAATTTCTTATGATAGCAACAATAGTCAGCATGATATATTTGATAACAAATCTCAAGCATAAAATTGTCAAACTTCTTGTACTACTGCTTCGGAGCTTACTTCAGGCCATACAAACTCCTATTCAACTTTCAAACAAGTCTTTCTTTTTCCTTTACTACCCCTCAGGTTGTGTCATGTATAATTTCTTTTTCAAGTCACCATGAAGAAATGTCATTTTTACATCAATTTAACGTAATAACAAGTTTTGTGCAGCCACCGTGCTCAACACCACTCGAATAGTAATCAATTTCACAACATGAATAAAAATATCAGTATAATCAATAATGTGTCACTACTTAAACTCTTTTGCAACTAGCTGCACCTTGTAGCACTTACTACCATCTACTTCAGTCTTTATCTGATAGAACCATTTGCAGTGGAATGTTTTCTTGCCCTTTGGGAGCTCAACAAGTTCCCAACTGACATGTAGGTTGAGAGATGCCAACTCATCATCTATAGTAACTCTCCACCTACGCCCGTCTCTAATTTGTTCTACTTCTACATAGCACTAAGGTTCGCCACTATTAGTAAGTAACAAATACTTCCTCTGTCCTACTAAAAATATCTCACTTTTCTTTTTGGTTTGTCTTATCAAAGATGTCACACTTTTCATATTTGGAAAAAAGTTATATCCTAAACAACTTTTTTTTCTCTCATCATTAATACATCCAATAATTTCTCTATATTTAAAAACTCTATACAAAAGCTACTAAAATTTTGTACTATCACAAAGTGTGACATCTTTACTGGGACGGATGAATTAATAGTTAGAGGGCGAGTATCTATCAAGTGGTCATCGCTATCTAGCTAGTCTCTGCAGAAGAATGTCCGGTGGATTCTTGGCTCTTTCTCAAGAACTTCTTCATCATTCTGACACTCCTTACTCTCAATTGAATTTGAGATGTCTAACTCGATCTTCTTAGGTTCGGCATTGTCAGAATCTAATGTCTCCAACCTGCCATTTTACATCACTTGTTCATTTAAAACTACCTCTCCACCAAGAATAATTTTTCGGTTTCGCTCATCCCAGAGTATATAACCGAACTTATCACTTTCATAGCCGATAAATGTACATTTAACGAATTTAGCATCTAACTTATTTCTCTCAGCAGAACTATCATGTGCATAAGCAAAAAAAAAAAAAAAAAACGTAGGTAAGACAGATTTACCTCTTTTGCAACGGAGCTGAGGATCTCTGTTAATCAGGTATGTAGCTATGCAGCTGCATACACCCAAAATTTCTTAGGCAACACACTCTTTAGTCTCATGCCTTCTTAGCATAGAACTCTTTCAACTCACGAAGTTTATACTTTCTTCCATTGTCGGATCGTAAACACTTCACTTTCAGCCCTATTTCATATTCTACGAGGGCTTACCACTTCTTGAAAACATCAAACCCATTAAATTTATTCTTCAAAAAATAACTTTACGAGTGGAAATCAATGATGAAGGTAATGTAGTACTTTGAGCTACCAATGGACTTTACATGTGCTAGTCCCCATAGATCACTATGAATCAACTCCAACTTCTATGTCTTCAAAACTCTACCACATCTCGAGAAACTCACGCATCTGTGTTTTTCGAAAACGCAATATTCGTATAGGCCCACTTCAACAATACTCAAACCTGGCTGCCTACCATTTGAGCACATCTTCTTCATCCATTTTCCGCTCATGTGGCATGGCCGAAAGTGCCACAAATCAGCATTAGTCAAAGCTTCTATAAGATCAATACATTATTTGGAGTTAGTTGTTGTATACAATGTACTCTTCTTACCCTGAGCTACTATCATAGCCCCTTTGGTAATTTTTCAACTACTGCAACTAAGCATTATCGAATATTCTTCACTATCAAGCTACCCAATTGAAAATAAATTTCTTTTCAGTCCCAGAATGTGTCTCATACCATTCAATTGCAATAGTGATCTGTTTGGTGTTGTGATCCGCACATCTCCTTTTTCCACGATATTCAAAGGTTTGTCATATGCCACATAGGTTAGCCCAGAATCGCTAGAGACGTAATACTCCATTATATCAGTATCTCTGCATGAACAGAAGGACGCTCCAGATGCCAACACCTACGACTCCAACAGACTGCTCACACTCAAGACCAACGCATCACTGATCTCGTGTGTGGTTGCGTTGCAGCCTTCTTGTCATTCTGACCTCTTTAGTTTCTTCGGTGCTTCACATTTGCCTTTGTAATGCCCGAATTCATTGCAATTCTGGCATTTGATTGAAACTTTGTCCTTCTCAGATTGACTTTTTCATCTGGACTTTGATCTGTCTCGTTTTGGCTTCCATTCGATCTGCCCATCTCTTTCGTGTTCAGTTTAGACCCTGAAGTGGATTTAGGGTCTTTTATGCAAATCCTCTCGCTACTCATTAGATTCCGCATTTCATTAAAACTCAGCTTAGCCTTCGCGGATGAAGCGCTAACTACTATCATTGTTCCAACCCAACATCTTGTCAGATAAAATAGCATAATTAAGGTATGTACCTCATCATCAAACTCGATTTCAACTAACCTCAATTGCCAATTGATCATGTTGAACTCATTCAGATATTACTGCATCGGTTTATCTTCTGACATTCTTAGGTTGAACAACCGCCTAATCAAATGAACCTTGTCGTTGTTGATGGCTTCTGGTACATCAGCTCCAGCATCTCCTTCACCGACTTGGCTCCATTCGTGTGATAGACTACGTTCTTGGACAACGATAACCGTATAATAATCACTGCCTTTATGTCCAGTAACTCAAACTTGCCCGAATCCAGCTTTTCCGGCTTTTCTTTCAGGGCTTGTGTCGGCTTGTGTCGATATTTATCCATCAAACTTCTCGATTGAAATCTTTCTATCACTCATTCTCGTGATTGCTCCCTCCGAATCTGGAACTTTGATACTAGTTGTTTGTTTCAGAGCTCTGATACTAGTTGTTGTGAAATAATCCACATATAATTACGAAAATAATAAAAATCACGAGAATTGGTTACCCAGTTGGACTTTACCAGACTACGTTTGAAATCGCTGCCAAAACATAAATATTTCACTAAAAAATATCTTATGACAATATATGCACTCTACAAATACAATAAAAGAGTTATTTACAAGTAAAAAAAACTCTAATAAATAGAATTATAATCTGGTTGGAATTCCTCCTTACACAGACTCTAATATAACTTCTATCAGATTCCACGACACATCACCTACCTATTAACTACAATTTCTTAGTGCTTGCTAATATATTTTCTTGGCTGTGTGCGCTTTATGTTTACCTCAATTATGGTTTCATTCAATTTCTGTTACCCAATTCTTTACCCATTCTTATATTTCTATCATGATATGCACAGCGAACTGTTGCAAAGTGAGTTCTTGAACGAACCTAGAGACGAGATAGAAGAACGTGAAGCTGCAATAGACCTTCGAGAAATGATAGAGGAGCAGGAGCTATTGCTGGAATTTCTCTTGATACTGCAACAGATGAAGCAAGA
>JAYDZE010541410.1:0-14535 GCA_034509125.1 Monilaria moniliformis
CAAGTCAAATTTGAACCTCAGGAGGGATACTTTTTAGTTACAGCTTCATATGATATGACTGCTAAGGTTTGCTCATAGTTTCTTAAATGCCTCGTATTCTTTGATTACATTTTTGCTTATGCCACCCTTATATGGGATATTTCTTGTTAGGTTTGGTCGTCTAGAGATTTCAAGCCTGTAAGGACATTATCTGGCCATGAATCAAAGATTACGTCGCTGGATGTTGTTGCAGGTCAGTTTTTTATGCAGGCAGATGACTGTTGTTTGCAATATAATGTTATCTTGTCTTATGGTTTTCATACATCTAAACCATAAGGGTTGCTAATTTGTGGTTTCTTTTCGTAATCATACTTTGGCAGATGGACAATACATTACAACTGTCTCACATGATCGAACAATCAAGCTATGGTCGAGTAAAGAAGCTGAGAGAGAGAAAAAGGAAATGGAAATTGACTGAAGCAGAATCCAACTCGTTTTTGGATGAGAAAAAATTGATTATGTCCCTCATCCTTGCAAGTGCTTTCGACTCACTGAAGATGGCCGCACCCATCTCTTCTCGTGTTATGCATCTCATGATCTTAATTCTGGTTGTAGAGTCGCGGCTAGGGGTTAACCTGCGACGCCCCCTTCTTTCTGGTGGGTGGTCAAGGATGAGAATGCAGTCGGATTAAGATGTCATGTGTTGTACTGCTCTGAAATGTGAAGATTTTGTACACACTTTTCTTTATTTCTGGCAAAATGATGTTGCAATTGCTTGTATGCTTCTGGCAAATGAATTGTGTTAGTTGTATGAGAACGCAGTCGGATTAACAGGATTTAATTATCTTGAATTTGAGCATTTGTAAACATAAAAGATTGGAGAAAGCTATTCCCGAATCCAACAATGAAAATTGAGATGCCGGTTGCCACGTCATCATGTTTGTCCCACATATGACTCTCTAGATCCTACGTGGCCAACTACGATACGCTCTTAAATCTTACATCTACGCTAACCAGGAAAAGTGTATCTAAGGTAGAGAGTTAAAACAAAGTAAACAAATCATATCATACGTGGAGATCGAGAGAAAGAAAATAGACGCACAAACACAAGCGACAACGATCCCGGCTTCCAGTTCCAGCAATGGCTGCTAGGAAGCGGCTTTCAGCATCCGACGCCACGAAACTTGAACCGGAGAAGCCAACACCCGAGGTCCATCAAACGGATTCCCCAATTCGTGCCGCCAAATTCTTCACAATCTTCAAAATCTTCCTCATATTTGCCATCCCATACTTTTTCTTGATTTTCTCTTACTCTAAGATTGAATATGAGCTTAAAAAGCCGATCTTGATCAATCTGCTTCTCAGTTTTATCGGTTTTTTCTTTACCGTGAGCTTGATTCCCGTTGCGTCCAAGTATGTATCGCGAAGGAATTTATTTGGGTATGATATTAACAAGAAAGGCACTCCCGATGGATCCATCGAAGTGTGAGTTCAATTTCTTCACACGCACACACTCTCTGCGCTGAATTGTCAAGTATGAATTTTGTAATTTTTGAGCTAATTACTTTATTACTACTACTTAATTGATGCAAAGTGCAAAACTTCCACTTAATTTTAGTTTATATAAATTCTTCTTTCATATTTCTAATTGTTTCCATTGCAACTGTTTTAAATATCTTAATTCCGAATTTATCCTTAATTATGTGGGAATTTTCTTCCCGATTTGCTATTTCTGCACATTTTGACTAAATTATTGGATTATTTTATTTAATGTTGTGCAGGCCAGAATCACTGGGTATTGTAGTTGGGATTGTTTTTCTAGTTGTGGCAATCTTGTTTCAATACTTTAACTTCGCGGCAGATTCTAATGTAAGTAGTGTGTTTCTTCTTCTTTTATACAATACCTTTCCCCACTCCACATTGATTTGAAAATGAATTGGAATCCTACAATACCAATAGTTATGAGCTTTATTTTGCTTTTTGTTTATTTCAGTGGTTGGTCGAATACAATGCTGCGTTAGCATCAATTTGCTTCATGGTTCTCCTTGGATTCGTTGATGATGTCCTTGATGTGCCTTGGAGAGTGTGAGTATGCTTAGCGTCTTTCTTCATTATTCTCATATAGCATCCGTCGTCGCTACTAATTTCTACGCGATTATGAAGACAGGAAGTTAGTGTTGCCATCTATTGCTGCGCTTCCCTTGTTAATGGCCTATGCCGGCCATACATCTATAATAATACCGAAGCCTCTTATTCCATATGTTGGGGTAGAGATTTTAGATTTAGGTAACTATTCTGCTTATTGCTTTCATTTGCGTGTCTTGATGCGATCCTTACGTTTTTCTTGTAACACGGCATTTGTGGACAGGGTGGATATATAAGCTTTATATGGGGCTCTTGGCTGTCTTTTGCACCAATTCTATTAACATTCACGCTGGTATAAACGGGCTTGAAGTTGGACAGACAGTGGTTATTGCATGCGCTGTAAGCCAAAAAGACTTTGTATGTGTGTATCATGGTCTGACTTCATCAGCTGAATCTGATGCATGGATTTGCAGATCTTGATACACAATGTGGTGCAAATCGGATCATCTGCTGATCCTGAATACAAGCAAGCACATGCTTTCTCCATTTACCTTACACAGCCTTTGCTTGCTACTTCTTTAGCATTGCTTTCTTTCAACTGGTAATGATGCCTGCAACTCTTTCAGTAGAGTAAGAAGTCCTCTGTGTGCTAACACCTTACATCTTTATTACAGGTATCCGTCGTCAGTTTTTGTTGGCGACACCTACACTTACTTTGCCGGAATGACCATGGCAGTGGCTGGCATTTTAGGCCATTTCAGGTCTGTTTCTTCACTTTGCGAATGCTTATTGACTTCATAATCCTTGAAACCATGTTCTTTATTACATACAATATTATTGGGTTTAAAATATAATTGGTTTCACAGAATAAAATTAAGAATGTAAGACCTAACCGAGTGCGAATGAGATCTGGTTGCTGGAAATCAGCTATATTCCCTTGTGGTTTCTTTCCGAGGTTATTAAATCACGATTTGAAGCTTCAACCAATACATTAATTGGATCGGTTCTTTTTCAGCGAAACACTTCTGATTTTCTTTGCGCCTCAAGTTCTCAACTTCTTGCTATCACTCCCTCAGGTCAACTTTCTCTCTCTCTCTCTCACACACACACACACACACACACGGGCGCACTCTGCTTTACTCTCACTCATGAAGTGTGATATAAGAACAATGTCAAACCATTTCTTTGTACAGCTGGCTGGTATTGTACCCTGTCCACGGCATCGACTGCCTAGGTAGTCTTTTCACTGCTTCCGTGGTTTCTTATATTGTCGGAATATTCTGCCTGTATTGGCATGTAACTCATTATTCGGGGTGCTCAGGTTCGACCCCAAGTCCGGCCTATTGACAGGAACGAATGATGGTACTTTGGTGAACTTTTTCTTAAGAAAGTTGGGGAAAAAGACCGAGAAGTCTCTTTGTATTATGTTACTAGTTTTCCAGGTAACACAACTTCCCTCCATTATGTTATGCTCAATCTGCATATTCTTACATCCATAAGAAGCATTAAAATCAGAAGCGTTACTTGACTTATGTGCTGCAGGCCCTATGCTGTGGATTCTGTTTTTTGCTGCGGTGGTTCCTCACAGGCTGGTACAAATGAAGGACGGAACGAGAGAAAATCTTGCTGATTGTCATCATCAGTCGCTATTTCCAGATACCGACCCAACAAATTATTCCGATGAAGCAAAATGTACGTCGTTGAATCCGGTTTTGAGTAAAAGTAGATATTGTAGCTCAAAAACATAGAATAGCTGATACTTTGGGGTATTTAAGCAGATTTTTGTAGCTCAAAATAATTTTTACTTACAAAGTCAATATTAGAATCTTATTTTATGTATGATTCTACTCTTTTTTCTAATTTATTTCCCAATAAAATCTTGAATTCTATCAAAACTCTCACAAAACCAAACCCCCTTCCGGCCCTCCCTCCTTCTTGATAATAAAAGAAGTGGTAATGGTGCAAATTAGATCGATTAGATAGTAAAAAATAATAGTTGAATTTTAACTTTATTTCCATAATATATAATCAAATTTGAGACAAAGAGATATAAATGCATTTCTAAGTTATTTCTCTCTCTATTTCCCTTTTATCTCTCTTCAACATTATCATACTTTGTCAACTTTCACAGGCACCTAGGTGCTAGAGTTCTGCTCTCGCCTTCCTACAACCGTTCATTTATTTCACTTTAGCAACGAAATTTTTGGTCATTTTCACTATGTGAATTCTCTTTTAACTCTTGTGTTTTTTATATTTGGAACGTGATTTTGAGACGTGTAATTCGAATATGGAAATTTGTACCATGCGTACCTATGCAGAGTGAAAAGCCAAGGCAGGGCACGCGAGACATATTGAAATTCCGGGGTCACATGGAAGCCGGCCCTGATCGGCGGAATCAATTGCGATTGTTCCCATTTGAAGAGATGGTGAAATGAAATTCAGAATTTGTGTGCTTAATTAACCTTATATTCATGAATTAGCACTGCATTGACCCATTACGCTCAGAAAATTTCTAGGACAAAAGTTCCGACGTGATACATCAATACATCCAATCTAAAGAACTCCAAAACAAAACCGGATCTTTTAATTACAAATTACATTAGAAAAGAAGTCTCATTCCAACTCTCAACTCTCATCCAGAACTAGAAGAAATAAACCACTACAAAAGAAGAAAAAAAGAAAAACAGAAAACGAAGACAACTACTCGGGTTCCCTCAACAAACAGCAAAGCAAAATAGCGATCGGAAATGCGGGCAAGCGCCAGTGTTGCTCTATCTACAAGGCTATCTCCTTTGGACCATGTTACACTCTATTCTCCAACCTGATCAGTTTTAGAAGCATGATAAATGAGGACGGCGCGGTGAATCGAGGGCGGTGGCGACTCAAAGGAGGCAATAGCGGCGGCGTGCGGCAGAGCGGATGCTCGCACCCTCATCTACGGCTGCTCGAACCGCGCGGCAGAGCGCCATCGCCGCAGAGCGGATATGTGATGAGGGGCGGCACCGTCCGACAGGATCTGGGAATCCGACGACGCCGGCGCTAGGGGCACCGCGAGGGCGGCGACAGGTGAGGAAGGCGGTGGGAAGAAACTTGGGTTGGTTTGATTGGACGATGAAGTAAAATACATACATATAAGCATCCAATAAATTGCGGAATTAACGGGGTTAACATAAATTTACCGGGATCATTTTTAGTAACAGCTTGATATACTGATCAAATTCGTAACCATGTACGCGGAAGACGAATTGCTTTCCACGACGCTTTCTTCCAAAAATAGATGAGAAAATCGAACCAGAATGTATGAGTTTCTTTTTGTTTGTGGTTTTGAGTTCGTTGTCAATTATTTTATACTTGATCCTTCAAGTAAATAATTTGGTGCAAATATAATAAAATAACATAACTACCTCAAATAGTTATTTTTCCAATAACAATATAATCACGAATTGGTTACAGTCCATAATGGGCAATTATAACCAATAGAAAAGAGTGAGAGTATAGAGAGAAATTACAAAATTCAAAATGAGGGAAATGGGATGGCTAAAAGTAATGGCAATGCAACAATAATCTATTTTGACTGAAAATCATCTCAAGAGTATTCTTGTTTGAAAATGCAAAAATTGGCTATATATTATTAGAAATATGTTGGTGCCAACTTTTGCACAGTCCAAAAAAGCTATTCAAGATTTTGCCTGGTAAAATCTGAAGTCTTGGTTCAATTTGATCAACTTTATTTTCTATACATAGACAAAGTGAATCTTTTATGATGTCTGGCCATTGAATTGCATGATAATATAGGAACCACAAACATCATATCGAATTCTTTTCGATGGATCTGCGGATAAAAAAAGGTCAATTTCCTCTCTTCTATGTCCACAAATACAGAGGATTTACTCCCACATCTGTCTGTAATATATATGATTACCAGAAAAGAAGAATGAAAGAAAATATCAATTTTCACTATCTTCCGTTTCATTCTTTACCTTCTGATAATCAACCAGAAACGAAGAATGAAGGACAATAGATATTTATCTAATGTCATGGCCAATCAATTCTCCACGTCGTGGACGATCCTAGTCTATATTTCATCAATTTTGTTTGCAAGCTACGGCACAGAAGCATTCATTGGCATGAATTGGGGAAGGCAGAGCGCGCAGAGGTTGGTTCCTTCACAGGTGGTGGATTTGCTGTTGCAGAACGGAATCCGACATGCAAAAATCTATTCTTCGGAGGAAGATATTCTCGAGGCCTTCGTCGACAGCGACATTAACCTCACTGTATCCTTGTTCACAGGCGCCAACGCGTTCCTTGAATTGTCCGGTGCCAGAACTTGGGTCCGCAAGAGATCTAAATATCTCAAACATTCTAGTATAAGGTATATATACACGCAGGGGCGGACGCATAAAAGAAAATATTCATTGAGGCTAAATTTTCTAAAAGATATTTTTTATTATTATTATTTGACCTTGTGTGATGGGGAATATTAATGTACAATAACTCACTCATGATGATTTGATAGTTTTAAGAGAGATTTTTTTTCTGAAAAAGCGTGAGCTACTCTTAACTCCACTTGTCTCCGCGTAAAATCTATCACTTGTACCGTATTATGTATTACATTTCGTATTTCACTATTGAACAGGCAAGTCACGGTCGGAGGCTACCCATTTTGCGAAGGAGTAATACTGGGGGATCAGACCGAGATTAAAAAGGCGATGACGTCGTTGAACAATTTGCAGGAGGCTCTGGACGAGGTGGGGCACGACCAGACCACGGCGAACCTAATACATTATACGAACAAGCTACTAAAACCTAACATCAGGAGACCATCCACTGCCGAGTTCCGCGACGAGATCAAGTACGAGGTGACTAAGTTTGTCCGGTTCTTGCAGTCGCGGAAGGCCCCTTTCCTGCTCGACATGTTCCCGATCCTCGATACCAGGTATAATGGCTTCAACATCAGCTTCGCCTTCATGGACAGCGACAACCCGCCCGTCAAGGACGTCAACGGGGCCGTCTACAAGAACATTTTCGAGTTCACGTACGACTCCATAGTCTGGGCGCTAAACAAGATCAACGCTTCAGACGTGAGAGTTGTCGTGACACAGCTCGGGTGGCCAACCGACGGCCACGTGGGGGCCACCGCGGCCAATGCGGAGCGCTTCTACAAGCACCTACTCCCGATGGTTGCTGGCAATAAGGGTACCCCGATGCGGCCCGGGGGTCCCTTAGACATCTTCGTTCACGCCTTGACAGACGAGACGAAGATGGTGTACGCGGACCCGTTCTCGCGACACTGGGGTGTCTACCGGTCGAACGGGCAGCCCAAGTACAAGATCGACCTGTCGGGGCAAGGGCGCGACATCTACCCGGCGACGATGAGAGGGATCATGCGGATGCCGAAGCGGTGGTGTGTGTTCAATGGGAACAAGACAGATATTTTCTACGTGAGGTCTCAGTTGGAGTACGCGTGCGGAAAAGGCGACTGCAGTAGCACGACCATTGGGGGGTCGTGCGGTCAGCTGAGTTTCGAGCAGAATGTGTCGTACGCGTTCAACATGCTTTTCCAGTTCAAGTTTCAGGACGAGAGGGCCTGCGATTTTGGAGGGTTGGGAAGGGTGTCTGTCACTGATCCCTCCACGATGGGCTGCATCTTCCCCATCGAGGTGGTCCAAGGCCAACAACTCAATCTCCCCATCTGATGCTCGATTGCTTTCTCCATTTTTGACATCTAACTTCTCCATTTTATGCCAAAACAATCAATCCAATCTTTGTACATTAGTTTGCAAGTTACGAATAAATTGTATTTTCGACTTCGGCTAAATTGATTTTATTTTCATGAAAATATTGATTTCCGTATCTTCTCTGATGATGGAATTTGGATGTGCGTGGCTATCAGTTGATAGTACAACAAAGAAGGCAGGGTTTACTAACAGATTTTTCTGTGGTAACTCCCTAAATTCATAGGTAATCATCTTTACTGATGTATTACCAACAGATTCATTGCGTCGTAGAAATCAACATTGTTAAAAAGTTTTCCGATGGATGTAGGATGTCGAAAAGTTTTACCGACGAACTTTCATCTCGACCGCCACGTTAGACAAGCTTCACTGTCTGATGATTGTCCGTCGGTTGATCCCATTACTTTTTAGATTGGAGTCTTTGCTTTTATTCGGTCTTCACTGTAACATCCCTTACTCGATCGTACGCCCACCGAATAAGTGATGTCACAAAGTTCGGTACAAAATAGAACACGTATAAAAAAAATCTTTTTCTTTTTAACAACATACATTACACAAACTATAGATATAATCAAACCTTACTATTCTTGTTATTATGCAACGAACTTTAACATACCACATTTTCTAATCCTTCGCAGACAAATAGTGACTTCAATCAGGATGCGGCTATTGCCACCGAAGATCACTTTTATCTCACATCTGCAGGGGCAAAATAATAGACTCAGTAGTAATATTCACTCTATAGAAATTAAGTTTCCAATCAAGACAAGGTTTTATTTATTTTACATTACTTTGCATTGAACATATATAATATTTTCTCATGATGCCACTTAACTTCCAATAATTATGTCGAAACCATATAATTTCCCCATTGTGCCAGAATTTCACATAATATCATGCATTTTCAAATAATATCTTATAATTTCCATTTCATCATTCATCAATCATATTCTCGTATTATCTCATAATTTTATATAATATAATCTTCATTTCACTCATTAACGTGTTGATTCATGCATGTTTTCAATAATTTTAATCCAGAATTTCACATAGTTAGTATATTTCCACATAGCCAATGTCACTTATCAACAATGATGCAGATCACATAACCATCATTTCATTTCTACATATTAGCCCTCATTAGGGCGCACATATCCAATCATATCACGTCCCAATATAACAGACAACCTCGTTCAGGCGCATATATCAAATCTACAAAATATTTTACTCTCTATCATATCATATATGATCAGTTCAATTCATTATCATCTTACTCATTTTCACATAGGCTCAACATATCATCACTTTAACCTTACCCAATAGCCTTACCAGAATACCCGGTACGTGTACAATACATCAGTCAGCACTAATATGCTGAATAACAATAAAAACTGGAGTACTGGCAGTGGCAACTGTAAGCTACAACGAGCTGATAAAGGTAAGCACCGAAGTGCCGATAATTATGGTGGCCACATATTAACTCCCTTGTGTGGGAAGCAATCAATATATCATATTATTTACACCCGTGTGTGTACCGCTCGACACTCATATTATTTCCACTACATGTGGACCAATCAACATATAGCTGACATTTTATTTTTTTAACTCCCACGCGTGGGGACTGATCGGACCCTAGTAGAACCATGAGCCTGTAACATGGTGAACTAATATATCTCCCCCGCATGAGGACCGATCGGACTGGAATATACACTCAAACCTGCATCATGATGCACCATAAATCTCTACTGCGTGGAGACTGATCGGACCCGAGTAAGGCATCGGGCCTGCACCATAATGTACAATTTATCCAATGACATGCCATCTATATATACTAGACTCACATAACCGCCATTTCACATATAACTAGACATCTCACTTCTCATTTCATTCCGTTTTCTTTTCATTTCATATCATTTACACTTGTCTCATATTACCATTATTTAGTTCGCATTTTCACCTATAATCATATAATTCCCTTTTATTGCTTATTTTCATATATCACTTTAACAATAACATTTATATCATTCTCATACACATTCCCTTACCAATTATAACATTCATAAATCAACAATCTTATTATCATTTATAACAACTAGACCGTTGTCCACTATTCAATCTTTTTATATCAAACATTTTGCTTCAAACATAGCACACACCCTTTTCATACTATACACGTAATCAAATAAGATTGCCATAAATTTACATATTTCTTATCAGTCGTCACATTTATCGTCTTCAAATATACATGAACATGATAAATCCAATTATCCAACAATTTTCACATATATTAAGGGCTGTTACTATTCACAGCCTATTTTCATTAAATTTAAAATTTCAAATTTTAGAACGTTAATGTTGAAAAGGCACTCGAATGTCACATTGCGTCTCCAAAACTCAACCCCTTTTTATATAGCTAGTTATCCACCAATTTATTTGACTTTTTAATGAAGGTTGGATAAATAAGTTTTAGTAAATATTAAGAAAATGAACTCCAAGAATGGAATTGATAATCCACGAAAAACCATTATTTTCGGAGGTTTGTCTTCTTCCCATTAAAGAAAGTGTTGGACGTATGGACGTAGATGAAGGCGTCTTTCTCTCTCTGATCTCTTGAAATAAAATAGCTCTCTCTTTTCCATCCATGATGGGCCAGACCAACACCTCCCCAAGAGAATTTTAATGGGCCCCACCAGAACGGCCGTCGCCTTTGTGGCGGTGGCTCTGTTTTCAAGCTGCTGCACAGACGCTTACATCGGCATGAATTGGGGGAGGCAGAGCGTCCAACGGCTGGTCCCGTCGCAGGTGGTGGATCTGATGCTACAGAACGGGATCAAAAACGTCAGAATCTACACCACTCAGGAAGACATCATGAAAGCCTTCCAGGGTAGCGGAGTCAACCTCACCATCACCTTCTACAATGGCACCGTGCCTCAAACCTTGTCTGCCGCAAGAGGTTGGGTCAAATGGAAATACTATATCCTACACGTCTCCGACATAACGTACGTATATAATACTACATTGTGACTTTGAATTTTTTCAGATTTTTTATTTTTATCTTTGCTACATTACAGGTCAGTGATCATCGGAGGAGGCGTGTACGCATTCGACTTCGGAGCCCCGGGCGTGCCTGACTACGACTTATTGTGGAGAGGGCTGCACTATGTCCAGGCCGCGCTCAACGAGTCTGGCCTGGGCGCGATGAAGACCAACTTCGTGCACTACGCCGGCGAACTCAACGCCAACTTCACGAAGCCGTCGGCCGCGGAGTTCCGCGCCGACATCAGGGATAGGATGGTAGAGTTCCTGCAGTTCCTGCGCAAGACCGACGCCCCGTTTTTATTGGAGATGTACCCGATCAGCGACCTTGAGCGGTTCGGGCTGGACCCGAGCTTCGCCTTCCCCGACAACAGATCGAAACTGGTGATCAACGATGTTAACGGTGCCGTTTACACCAATGGCTTCGACTGGCAGTACGACTGCTTCGTGTGGGCGCTGGAGAAGCTCAATGCTTCCGACATCAAGATCCTTGTCGCGCAGGTCGGGTGGCCGACCGATGGCTACCCCGGAGCCAACGCGGTGAACGCCGAGCGCTACTTTAAGTACTTGCTGCCAATGGTGACGAGCAACAAGGGCACGCCGAAGCGGCCGGGGGCTCCCATTGATGTGTATGTCAACTCCTTGGCTGATGAGTCCAAGATGACTGCTAGCAGACCTCCTTTCATGCGCCATTGGGGGATTTACAGGTCAGGGTTGTAAATGAGTCGAGCCGAGATGAATAACTTTTTCTTGTTTTTATTTCGTTGGAATGTTGTTATGCTTGTTCCATTTACATGTTGAGTTCGAGTTAGATCTTCTATTGCATAATTGTTCTGTGTTATATGTTTGCTTTTGAGGAGAGCATCTTACACAATTATGCAGTATAAGATTTGGTTTTTGCATCAAATTGAATATTCTTACCATATTTTTGTTGTTAGTAATTCACCTAATGCATCGTTGCGCAATATCGTTTTCTTTGTTGCTTTCACATATTGATGTCGCCATGTGTCAAGGAGATAGAGAAATCTACCAAATTTGACAGAAGCTCACAATTTTTGTGAATGTCATAAGTGGAATTCGGTCGATTTCTGAATCCTCGAGACAAGTGACGACAAAATCTTGCGCCAAAGAAACATGATATGTTGCAAAATAATTATGCAATAGAGGATCCAACTTGCATCAAATTTGTAGTTATATGTTTTTTTAATGTTACCTACCTTATGTTCAAGCTAGTTTGACTTGGTCGAACAAACTTTTATCCAACTACTTGATTTGATTTTCCGGCCAGATCCAACGGGGAGCCCAAGTTCAAGATTGACCTATCGGGCCGAGGCCGTGATATTTACCCGACAGTGGTGAAGGGGATCATGCGCATGCCGCAACGGTGGTGCGTGTTCAATGGGGACACGACGGACATGGTGAAAGTGAAGCGGCAGATGGAATGCGCCTGCGCCAAAGGCGACTGCACCACCCTAGCTCCGGCGGCATCGTGCAGCAAGCTCGACTTTAAGAAGAATGTGTCATACGCCTTCAACGTTTATTTCCAGACTCGCTTCCAGGATGAGAATGCCTGCGTTTTCGAGGGGCTTGGCTACGTCACCGACGAAGATCCTTCGACGGCGGAATGCTTGTTCCCGGTGGAGGTGGTGAGAGGCAATCAGCTGATAGAACTCGGGGCGGCGTCCGCCCAACGGATGCCCATTAGTGGCTCCGTGTTGGTGATTGTGCTGTACATCATGGGTGGATTAGTTTAGATATAGTTTAGAAGGGGCAAAATGATTTCTACCCATTTTCAAAGAAAAAAGACAGTATGTACATATGTTTTATAAAACATATAAATGCCTACTCATTGTAATTATTCTTCCCTTCTATCAATTCAAATTTACACTAAATTTTAATATTTTAATTTATTATTTATAGTTTATGAAAAGATTAGAAAATATAGCCCCGCCACCACCACCGGTGGCCGACCACGAACTTCACAAATCTACCACACTGACCGCCGCAATCCACAAATTGATAACTGTCACCACTATCACCAATCCATAGATCCATCACCATACACTCGAATGCTCCACGCTCACAAATCCACCACAAACATACATGCCTGACTCGGATGCACAGTATCGAGCATCGATTGATAACGTCGACGTGCACGTGGAAAATGCTCTCGCACCGAGCATGCTGAGCATCAGTTCAATTTAAACTATTGCTCGAAACTGTCACTCGAGCGTCGAGCATCGAGCGTGTCGAGCATGCTTGCGTCAAGCGTGGCGAGTATCAGTTCAATTTGAACTATTGCTCAATGCTCGACACTCAAGCATCGAGCAATCGATGCTCGACAGTCAAGCGCAACCCATATCTAAGAGAGGAGGAGTGTGTGAGGCGCGGCGGTGCAGCGATGCAGAGAGAAAGCGCGGCGGTGCAACAACACTTAGTGGCGGCGCGACACGAAAGTGCAGGGACACAGAGAGACACTACGGCCCGGCGAGGCAGAGTCGCGGCGGAGAGGTGAAAGTGCAGCGATAATTCGATCGGCTGGGAGGCGGCAGGTTAGGAAATGAGAGAGAGAGAGAGAGAGAGAGAGAGAGAGAGAGAGAGAGAATTGTTGGATAGGTGGCGGAGGTTGGTGGCGGGATGGGAAACAGATTTTAGGTTTTTCTATTTTTTTTGTTTTTATTTTATTTTATGTTATTATGTATTTATGTTAATTTTATTTTTCATTAACGGCATACCTGTTTGTTTATATAAAAATTAGATATATTTTAAATGTTTTAGTTTTGATGGATATATCTTGTTTTTACTTTAATTATAGGAATTGGTATATCCTACCATTAACCTTTAATTAAATTTTCTATATATCCCGTTTCGTGCTCCTCACAAAACAAAGTACTAACTGTGGATTACAGAATTAAATGTATTACTAAAATATTTTTGCCGGACACACGACGGAATTTACCGTAGCCGTCGAAAAATATTGTGCAAGAATGAAGGAAAATTTCGGATGGGATCTAGGGTTTCGCAAATTTCTTTTGCCACCATATGTCACAATTATATCTATTATTTTAATATTATTTATTATAAAAATAAAATTTATGAATCATACTTAAATTTTATTTTAATAAATTTAAGTTAAACTTAACTTTAGACTTATCAATCCTGATAATGAATAATTAACTATTAAAAGTGAAATTCAACGAAAAAAAATTATATATCCTAATTGGATGGAGTATACCTAGTCGACGAATACAAAATTAAATTAAAGTGTACAAATTCAAATTGAAAAAAGAAATAAAATTAAAATTAAAAAATGAGATACCAAATTAGTATGCTGAGTTTCAAGTGGGAAAATTGGACTCATGGTGCAAACTTTATGGGAAGATTATGAGTTGTATGATGAGAGAGGTGCGAGCTAAGCAAGAGTTATGTCCTTAGCCACGAATTTTGTTTATTTTAACCAATTTTTCTGGAAAGATAGTTAAATAATTACATCCCCATTACCCAAAACTCCTAATCCAATTCCCTGTAAATTTGACAACAAATTAAATGTGTGGTGAGTTGCCGTATGTAAGAAGTTTGAATATAAAAAATTCGAGTGAGTCGCGCCGTAGCTCGTGAACTATTCGGGATCTATATATATATATATATATATATATATATATATATATATATATATTATTGATAAAAACACAAAACAGAT
>JAYDZE010541421.1:0-14534 GCA_034509125.1 Monilaria moniliformis
TTCTCATTTTAACGCACCCCTATATATATATATATATATATATATATATATATATTACTGATAAAGTATATAATAATACATAAATAAATAATGAACTTTCAAGTTATTGTTAAGTGCTTAAACTTTTGTTTTATTCAAGAACACGATTACATAAATGAAGTAAATAGTAGTTCGAGGATAAAGTTTTATAACTCAATCGAATGAAAGTGAAAATTTCGAATGAATTTCACTTTTTTTTTCTTCTTGATGTCACGAAAACCTACAACCACTACTTTTTGCGCGTATTGAATTCAAGATGTGACTTAGTGAAATTCAAATCTGAAATATTTAACCTGAAGAATATTCATTTTACTATTAAATTATCCCAACGGGACATGGATTTATTTATTACTCCTAATGAAAAGAAGGGGTTTTTCAGTTGAATTCTAACTTTTGTTAACGAAAAACGAAAAATATTCACACAAACAACTAAGTGATTGTATCATATATATATATATACATTAATTAGGACATAATCCTTATCAAATTTTGGGTCTAATTGGTAGAACGACCATTTCTTAGCAAAAAATATTATTAAATCGAATTTCACTAATACTCTCTTATCGAGATAATCTATACACATCCATGTATCAAGCAACTCAAAATTGATCATAGGCGTCCTTTAATTTTGAAAAATAGATACTAGTAGTCATTTATATATGCGTGTATGGTTGGGGAGAGAGAGAGAGAGTACACTCATTGCATGTCTATCATGAGTGGATCTTAATGATACCAAGTTATAATTACTTCTCTGAGAATGGTGGCATAAGGTGAAATAGGAATATAATATTACCGTATTTAATTATTGATCACCGGATGGATAATCACCTTACATAAGTGGTTGCACAAGGCATAAATATTTCATTCCACCACCTTTTTTCGAATTATGATTGGTAATGGTTCACAATTCTTAATTATACTTCATTATATCTCTTGGGGATGTCATCAGTTTCCACATAAATTAGATTGTAAATGAGTTAAGCCAACTAAACTAGTTTTAAGTTGTACTAAAACATCTTGATATTTCTAGACATCATTTGTTTTTTGTTTTTTGTTTTTGAGAGAGTACACATCATTTGTTAAAGTCGAGTGAACTCAAAATGGAATTTTCAATTACAACAACAGACTTTGGGCCACTAAGGCCTAATGTAAATATGATGGGCCTTTATTTTCATGACTGCGTCTACCATTAAATTTGCTGATAAATACATTTTAATTCGGACCCAATATCCCCTATTCAAGAAAAAGATAAAAAAGATAAAAAAAATTGGCACCCAATAAGTTCATGGTTGTTCTTAAAAAAAATCATGATTTTATTTCAAGAACATTGTTAGTTTAGAGCCCAAAAAGATCGGCTAGGTCTCGATTGCGGACTTAAATGAAATCTATAAATTTATCACAAAATTGATTATTATCAATATAAGACTAAAAAACATGTATTCCGATTTAATTGTTAATATTATTTGTTATGTTTAGTATATGATTTTGTGAAGGAATTTTTATTGAAATTTTTATTGAAATTTTATATAAATTATTTGAAATAAAAATAAAAATGATGCCCATAATATTTTGTTTGTCGTAAACTAATATTTTTATTCATTTAGATATTCCTAACACTGATAAGTTTAGCGGCGATACAAAAGAGACAATGTACAATGAGGAGGAGACCGAAGGAGTGGCCGACGGAGTTGAAGAATTTAATGGGAATGCATCTTTTCGTGATGGCTAGATCGTCGCGATTCGATCTCTACGACACTAATTACAACTGTGGAAGTTTGAGTTGGCTTTTATCAACAGAGACACGTCTCTCTCTGTTGCTTTGCAAATCCAACTTGTTGTTCGCGCCCAACCCTGACACCGCAACACCCACACCCACACTCACACGCGGGGAGAGAGAGAGAGAGAGTTGAAAGGACCGTTAGTCGAGTGAGGAATTTGGTATATATTTTTCAAACGATGAGTGTTATTTTTTAATTTTGATTATCTTAAGAATGTATTTGGCCCTTGATAGGATACGGGCCCAAGCTAGTAGGCCCAACATAAGCCCATCAGCAGCTCGGCCCACCAACCTGGCCCCCAAGGAGTCTAGAAGCTCAACCCACTAGCTCGGCTCGGCCCCCGAGAAAAGCCCACTTGCAAACCCCACTTGCAAACCCATGTAAATCTCTATAAATAGAAGCTTGGGGCAGGGCATTCATATTCATTCAGTCTCGAGAGAGAATTGTAACGTACGAAAGTTACTAATAAATTCTTACGCTTTGAGCCGTGGACGTAGATCGTATTAACGATCGAACCATGTTAAATCCTTGTGTTTATACCTCTAAATTTCTGCTCGTGTTTAAGTTGACTCACCTCACGAAAAATAAAGATCGATCAGCCCTTCATCCTCAATTAAATTAGAGTTTGAAATGAAGAATCTAGTTTAATTTTATAACAAGATTACAAAAAATTAGAGTTAATCTTTTAAAGGGTTAGTTATAGTTTCTATCCTAATCTTTTACAGTTTTTTAAATATATCTCAATTTTTATAATGTATCAATTTTATACCCAATCTTTTAAAATAATAGCAAATTTATCACCAAATTAAATTTTCGGCGCCAGATTGCTGACTTAGCATTTCAAAGGCTAATTTGTAAATTATCTTCTAAAATAACTAAAAATTACATTTCATTTTCTTTTTTCAAATTTTAAATGCTTTCTTCACGTAAAGCCCATATTTTCTCTCTTTTTTTTATAATTATTTAAACCTTAGTCTAACCAATCCCCAAAAACCTCACAACATTCCGCAAAGTTAAACGAATTGAACATTATTCAAGATATAAAAGCATCTCTGCCATCTAATTGAGTTGAATATACATTTTGTAGTTCAGGCGTTTGTAGAAAAAATTGATTTGTTCTAGACGTTTTGCAGTATTGGAATGTAACATTTTATAATCCACTCTTTCAGTTGAATCTATTAATGTGACTTAAGTATTGTTTTAATCCCACTTCAGCCACTCTTGGTTAGGGTGCACAAATCGTGCGGGTTGGGTCGTTATCGGGTTGATCTGATACTGATCCAATTCGATAAAGTCAAACCCAAATCCGACTTGTTAAGAAAATTCTCAACGCGAACCCGACCTGTTATATTCAAATCCGAACACGACCCACACATGACATGAACCTGTTAGCGACACGATAACGACACGAACCCGACGCGACACTACAATTACACGATAACAACACGATAATGACACGAATCCAACGCGACACTACAATTACACGATAACGACACGGTCTATCCCTAATTAAAGTAATAAAAAATTTAAAACTTGATAAATAATAATATTAATTATTAACGGAATATCATCGACACAAACCCAACCTTAACCCGATCCGACGTTATTGTGTCCTTATCGGGTCGACCTGAAAAAGATAACTACCCGATAAAACTTGACATTAATTCATTAATTTCGTTCATGTTCGTGTCGTGTCAAAAATTGTCAACTCTACTCTTCGTATCCATTTTGATTGTCTCACTTAATAATGTATTTTACCATTTGATTTTCTTACTTGAACTATCCATGTAGTTAAGTTGAAATCAATATTTGATGCAAGAATTAATTCTCACCTTTTGCACGTCTCGGTTTTCTCAGTAACGTGAGTTGTTGAGGCTGAAATTGAATGGCTCTTTTTGCTAAACAGATACGGAACATCACATTCTTTGAATGCTAGGCGCTAGTTTCTCTTATCTCCAATTCCAGCGCAATAGAGTGCACACTTCGCTCATTTGTTGTTAACCTTGTGGAAAGATCGACTGCATCATCCTTTAATTGTCCTAAATCGTTTCAGGGCGGTCGGTTCTTCATGGCGCAATCTTTATTTTCTTCTGGTTGTTGTTCTGTCTTTGGGATTTTTTATCAAACAATTTGTCTGCGTGTTTCTGCTGCTCTATTTTAAGCTGTTCTCTTGAACGTTCGGTTTGGTTAGCAACATTTCTCACCGTTTCTTTCCTTTTCCTTCCATTCCTATGTATAATTTGTTAAGAGTGTTGTGAGATTTTTGGTGATTGGTTGGATTAGATTTTAGAAATTTGAAATGGCACGTGGAGGAGACCATATTTGATTTACAATACAATCCAACAATCAAACCAAACCAAACCAAATCAGCCGATACAATCCGAAAACCAACGGGAAAAAAATCCCAACAATTCTTGATCCACACCAATAGCAGCAACAACAAAACAAAGCCAAATAAACAGTAAAAAAGGAGGGCAGTCACCGGCAGCTGAAGCAGACGACCGTTGCCGTCCAGAACTAAGAAGGTGTAGCAGTGCCCGTCGAGAGGGCCAGAACCAAAGAATTGTCTGGCAGAGGAGGAGAGGAAGTACACTGCCGGACGAGAGGAAAGACAGGAACACCGCTAGAATTAAACAGCCTAAGCCGCCGGGAAAGGAGAAACCGAGAAAAGACAGAGGACGGCAGAGCCCAATACTAGGCAGCCGGGAAAGGAGAAGCCGAGAAAGGAGGTCGAGTAAGAGTAGAGGAGACGGAGCAGCCGAGAAAGAAGGAGAGCCGAAGATTGCTGGCCGCAGAAGGAGAAAACCAAGGGCCAGAAGAGACACAGAGGAGAAGGGAATTGGCGAGGAAGAAGAGAAGACAGTCACTGGTGGCCGAGAACACCGAGAAGGCTGTTGATGGGAAAAAAGAAGTCGAGGCTTCCGACAAAAAAGCCGAGACTAGAGCAGATCCGAACGGTAGGAGGAGGATAGAGACGGCTGCGGGATGAGCATTCAGAGATAGGAGGCGGTGTGACCTATCAAGAAAGAAGCAGGCTGCTCGGTGGCTCGACGATAACGAAAGAGGATGCAGAAGAAAACAAGAAGTAGGCAATTCGGTAGTGTGGTAGAAAAGGGGCCTTTCACCGAGAACATAAAAGATAAAGGAGGGAGGCGGCGGTGGACTGGCAGCCAACCAGCCAGCCGCGGCGACTGACCTCACGAGAAAGGCTAGAACGGTGACGCCTCTATGTCAAGAAACTGGTATTCAAAGAAAATGTGAAAGTAATGACTCGTTTGCAAAATTGCAAATTAGTCCTCGAATTTTAGATAAACTACATAACAATCTTTTAATTTTAGACAAACTGGAGCAAGGTCCTTCAACTTTTTGGAAATTTAAAAAAAGTCCTTCAACCTTCAGAAAATCACAATGAAGCCATTCAACTGATGAAAAACCCTTCTACATAATATTATAGAGCTCCTTAACACAAGTTAAAATTGCCAACGGAAAATTGAAGAGCACATTGAAATGAGCCTAAACTTTCAATGAAGAAGAAGCAGCTCCTTAAAATGAGCCTAAACTTTCAATGAAGAAATTGAAGCAGTTCCTTAAAACGAGCCTAAATTTTCAATGAAGAAACGAAAGCAACTCCTTAATATGAGCTTAAATTATCAATCAAAAATTGAAGAGCTCCTGAATAAGAGCCTAAACTATTCATCAAAATTGAAGGCGTCCTGAACACGAGTATAAACTGTTTGACAAACAAATCCAAACTGATGATCTTCGCAAGTTAAGTATCGAAGTGTCCAACACTTAACTTGAGAAGGGGTGTAAGAATAAAGAGAATATTAAGGCTAGAATTAAGAGAGAATTAAGGCTAGATAAGGAGAAATGAATGTTCTTGATTATTATATATGGTGCAACTTCTTCAAACTCTATATATTGATATTTCTGCCGGTACACTATTAATACATATACAGTCAATAAAAAGAAAAATCTATGGTGTTAGAGTATAACAGTTAGTGAGTAAAGTAGATTGACTAAAATAGTTTTTCAAGTAAAAATGATATATTAATTTATAAAAATATAAAAATTTATGTAAAAGAATCTCAGATGATATCTATTTTTTTAGTGACTATCCATATTAACAAAATTTTCGATTTTAAATGTCCCAAATAAATGCGGCCCAAACCCTTGATTTGATAAACGATCTTTGACGGGCTTAATTTCCTCATCGGAGAAGTAGAAAACGAGTCCAATTTCAAACCCCCCAAAATCGAACCAAATGCAGCAGGCAGCTGCTCCACCACCGGCTCAGGAGGCGGCGGCGGGAAATGCCCCGCCCAAGCAGGTGGCGCAAGCGTTGGAGCAGCTCGGCCAGGCGGGACGGCTGATTGCCGATGTGCGGCTCGGCGCGGACCGGTTGCTGGAAGCCTTGTTCTTCGTGGCGGATAAGCCTCATCACCAATATTCTGCTAAGTGTTTGAACTTAATCGTCAAAGAAGAATCCCTTATGCGCCAACACCTCGTGAACCTCCGCGCGATTGGTCGGTATACTCACAAAAGCGTCTATATGTATCCATGATTTCATTCGTACAAGTTCCGTTGAATTTTGTTTTAAGCTACTATTGATTGTGTGTAATTGGAATTAATTATCTCGCGACTTGGTAGAAAGCTTGAGTTGGGGTGTGATTGTGGGCATTTTTGTGTGCTAGCTGTAATTCACCCTCTAGCATAAGGAAAGCTAATGATATTATTATGACTAAATGGCCAATTGGTACTTAGCTTAAATTTTGGTTGATAGAAAGATGGATTGTAATGTATGACATGGACATACACAGGGAAATTAGATGAGATCATAGTAGGAACCTGTCATTTGTGTTTTTCTTATGATTGTTTTCTGTGAATGTTTGAGGTATCACACGTTTTTATTATCTAGCGTTAGCGTGGTTTTCTTAGACTCTGTAGATTGAGGAACCTAGCAGTTGTTGGATGTTGGATCTTTGGAGCTGAGCTATAAAGCTGCGGCCCAATTCGTTGTAATCATAGTAGTAATACTTCAATTTCTTGTACACCAACTCCATTTTGAAATGTTTGCTAACCTTTATGATCCATGTTAATCGATGAAGTCATGAATGAACTTGAATTTTTTTTGGGTATGACGGGCTTGGATTATACAAACCTTTTGTATCTATATTGTGTTTGTTGGTCTTTCACTTTACTTTTTAGATTACTGCATATTTGGTGCATTTTGATATGGACTTCAAAACATGAAATTTGAAATATCATGTGAACCATATTATAGCATTTCTCTCTCTTTGCAGGTTTTCTCTTTTGTCTCAATCTGCATGGAGAGAAAATTTCTCACTGTTTGTGGTCATAAAATGAGATTTTACAAGATTTGATTTTGTGTTTGTTAGGAAGACAGCTGGAGGAATCTGGTGTATTAAATGAATCTCTTCGTTCACGTAGTAATTCTTGGGGTCTCCACATGCCTCTGGTCTGTCCAGATGGAGCTGTTGTTGCCTATGCATGGAAGCGCCAACTTGCTGGCCAGGCTGGTGCATCTGCTGTTGACAGGACCAGGTATGCTTATTTCATACTGAAGCTTTAGGTGCCAAAAGTTGGCTATTGTTGGGCATGCCTAAAGAAAAGGAAATATAGCAACCCCAACCTAGGCTAGCTTTTGATATCCTGGCCTGTTCCAATATTTGACCTGCATATTACCGCTCAAGGCAGATTAGTTAATTCATGTCGAAATGCTGTTATCCATGGATCTTCACTCTGTCTAGGAATAGAGTGCACATAACAATTGGGATGCTGCAGTTGTCCTAGAGCGGTATCCTGAAAATTTTATGGATGCTTATGACACTCTTCTTTCAATATGTGTTTCTGATTTTATGTCAGATTGGTGTTCACTCGTTCATATAATCCTTGTAGCCACAATAACCTATGCAAATTCTTTTAGTTGACGCTATGAAGTATATCCTTATATATATATGACATAGTCATATTGTAGGTTGTCTCTTAGTATAATTTTTATCTGGATTAGATGAGTTTCAATTAATTGAAAACTAAACATTCATGCTTATATGTAAATGTATATCTCTCTCACAAAGTTCAATATATTTGGCATACTTAACTGGTTATTTGTGGTTTTGCATTTTGTAGGTTGGCACTTAAGGCTTTCACAGATCAAAAGAAGCAATTTTTCCCACACCTTGCTGATGATTCTGTTGTAGAACCAGCAACAAAGAAGCACTGCAGTCCTCTGCCAATATCTTATGAAGAGATTGGTGATCTGAAAACAGTAAGTGATATTCAGTCTCATCTAGAGAAAGAAGTTCCAAATCTGCAAGCATGTACTTACCAGCGGATGGAGTGGTTAAAGAGGGCATCATCATTGCCCTCTGCTGCAAATGAAAGCCCCACAGAGTCAACAAAAGATCTTAGCTTCCCAAGCACAAGCAAATGGAGAGAACGTCCAGAAATGCATGCTGCAGATGAAGCTGCCGTTATTGAGTTGCTTCTGCCCTCAGTTTTCAGAGCATTAGTATCATTACACACAGCAGGATCCGTGGACCCTGATGCAGTAGCTTTCTTTTCACCAGATGAGGTGATTTAGTAAGTTATACTTGAACGTGCTTTATTTTCTTATTCCTCTAATCATTCACTATGTTGCTTGAAGCTGTTTCCCACGCTTCTGGTAAAGGCCTCAGTGAACTTGGCTTTGCAGTTATGTTTTGTGCATTAAGAGGTTCCTTATCGTGCACACATAAGGGAGGAGATGAAGATTTCGTTGTGCTAAATACTGTAGTTTAATAGTTCAGTGAAGTACCTGGGGGAGAAAGCGCAGCTTTTGCTTGAAATGTTTTTGGTATAATGAGTGCCCACTGCTAGAATGTTTTTGCTAGTGTTGCCTGTTTCCCTCTTAATAATATTGCTTACTTCATGAGTATTTTGTTCCCATTTCTTGTGCCTGTCATGTAGTCAATTTAAAAGTTGCTTTTTTTGCATTTGGTCTCAAGTTTCAACTTAGATCTGATGCATTACTGTTAAATTTCTTGTGAAGGGCGGCAGCCATTTGCATGCACGAGGTTTTTCATCTTATCATGTATTTAGGCACGTTTCGGTAAGAGTGCTGTCAGAACTGATGCCTACCCATTCCCAGTATGTTTGGATACTGAAATTATCTCCTTGATAAATTGTTCCTGCAGGAACATGCTTCTATGGCTCTGCAGTTCTTTATCTCTGCCCATCCGAAAATGGCCTTGCATCTTTTGCTGGTACCCTCAGATGATCTGTAACTAAATACTTGAAGGTGTTTAAGGTTTAAAACTACATTTTTCATTTTGTTGCAGCACTGGGTTTGCAGTTATCAAACACTGTTTGTGAAAGTGTGCAGGTAAATATTCCTACACACTTTCTTTCTTTCTTTCTTCCTTGTTGATGAGTATTTCCCTAGTAGTGAGTTTTTGGTGATTACGACTGTGCAGCAAGTGTGGGAAGCTACTAGCAATGGACAAACAATCAGGGTTGGTATTGCCTCCTGTGAAGCGCCCTTACCGTTTCACTTCTGGTACAAGTACGTCAAAGAACTCGCCTACTGAAAAATTCAACCTCAATCTCATTCAGGCTTTTCACATAGGCTGCTTTTCAGAGGATGCATAGTTGCGGGCTCTCTCTCTCTCTCTCTCTCTCTCATGTTGTAGATTGTAGAATCAGGCCTTTAGGGTGACCTTTGCATTGTGCTCCTTTTATGTGGGACTATTGAAATGAGGACGTGTTTATCTGCTTGTCCACTAATATACCGATGGCTATTATGAAAAAGAGGACGGAGTTACATCGTATATTAACTTAATTGTTGGTTTTTCTTTGTCCGGATTTATTGCTTTTAAACAAAATTATTCAATATGAGATGACAACAGGAATATGTAATGGTTCTATTCTATCTCTTATTTTCTTCATGTTGTGCCATCTATTTCCATAATTTGTTTGATTGGACTATGTTTATGATTTGTCGATTAGCAAGTCCCAATCATCAAGCAAGACAAATGAAATTACTTACGCACTCGCTCGTTTGTTTGGTTTGTCTTTTTCTTTTTTGGGATCCATTATTTTGCTAGAGTGTATTTTTGGAAAGCAAGTGCAGCTTCCTAGTCATCTGAAAAATATAAATAATAAATAAAAAAAATGCCGAGCGTCGGATTGATCAATGATCAGCACTCAACGTACGTAATAATTTGTCTTGTTTCTCACCCTATTTATAGATTCATATCTATTTGAAGAAATCAATCTCTACTTTATTAGCAAATCCCACCCTTTTTCTAATTTAATTCATTTTTTTCCATTTTCATATCTTGTTCAAAATTATTGTTTCGACTTCTTTTCACGTAACCAAATGTGTAATCCTCTCAATCCTTGTATTCCGTGAACTCATTCAACAACACATGTTGCTAGTGTATGAATCATCATCCAACTTTTCACCAAAAACACTAACTCATTAAACCCTAAACATGACTCAAAACTTAACACAACAATATAATTTAATAAGACAGAATCAACATCGCTTTTCAATGGAGCAACAACACACATATGTTATTTAAAATCCTAAATCAATTGGCACTTGACAAATCAAGAGGCCTACGAGTCATCAAATATAATTTTGGGAGACATACACATAATTTATTGTACACGCGCCAAGCATTAACTTGCAATGAAAAAATGTTACTCACTTCACTTGTGCCACAAATTTACAAATATGTACATGTTATGCATGTAAAGGTTTATTTTATTATTACGTCACATGAATTTCCCAAAACAAGTCATTTTTGCTTGGGATTACAAAACTCTATAAATCCAAGCAGAAAAAGCTTTAATCTTCTAGTAATATCAGACCACTTTTTCATATCCCTTACTAAAGTATAAAGTCTTCTCCCTAAGAAAATATGCCAAACCAGCAACACAAGCAACTTGTCCAAAGTTGATTCATTGCTGCTAATTAAGTTCTATTTATTCCCTATAAATATATAAGTTTAGGCTCAGAGAGAATCGTGCACAATAACAATATTTGTATATTGCATTTTTTTTTCTTCATACTGAGCCTCAAATTGTTGATAGTTTTGATTGAAAATGGACGTTGATCACCACAGGAGCAGGCATCATAGATCAGCCTCGGGTCTTACCGTGGTGGCTCATTTCTTTGGCGTACTCTCAACCATTCTCATGCTGGTGTGGCTGCTCCATTATCGCGAGGGCCTTGACATTGAATCAGATGACGCCCGTCGTGTCTTCAACGTACGCCCTCGCCCTCTTCTTCTTCATTCTCACAGTCACACACATGCCATTCTTGTTTGATTCCCAACTCCTCCATTGTTTGTGCAGGTTCACCCCTTTCTCATGTTCTTTGGGTTCATATTCATGGCTGGTGAAGGTATGAATAAAACAATCCAAAGAAAATTGTGTCCCTTAAATTTTTTGATATACCTAGCTATGATATCCTTATCTATCACAATTTTATAAGAAT
The DNA here is from genome assembly GCA_034509125.1 of Monilaria moniliformis. Taxonomy (NCBI): domain Eukaryota; kingdom Viridiplantae; phylum Streptophyta; class Magnoliopsida; order Caryophyllales; family Aizoaceae; genus Monilaria; species Monilaria moniliformis. The sequence goes on from JAYDZE010541421.1 coordinate 11,323, forward strand.
AACCTAGTAATATAACATATATATTTATCATAACATAAAATCAAAAAAATTGTATCTAAGATTCTTCAAATTTATAATGATATATAATATTATTTAAATTTTTAACTTTTACGTGTATTGCTAGTATATCTAAGTGATGAATAAGTGGGGCCCATTTTCAGCTATGATGGCGTACAAGACTGTAAGAGCAGAGTGGCAAGTGAGGAAATTTGTCCATCTCTTCTTCCACTTGGTGGCTATGGTGTTAGGGATTGTGGGGTTGCATGCTGCCTTCAAATATCACGATCAAGTCGGCCTCACCGACATGTATAGCTTGCATTCTTGGATTGGAATCGGCACCTTCACTCTCTTCTGTGCTCAGGTACCTTACGCATGCTATCTATCTATCTTGCATCGCACAAGAGAAAAACTAGTATATTCCTGATGCCCCTTCATGGCAGTGGCTGGTTGGAATCGCGGTCTTTTTGCCTCGGAGCTCCCCGGAGTCAAAGGCGAGGATCGCCCCGTGGCATGTCAACGGTGGCCGAGCTCTCCTCTTCATGGCCGTCGCAACCGCCTTGACGGGGCTCATGGAGAAAGCGACTCTCATGAGGCTGCAACACCAGAACGAGGGGCGTCTCATCAATTTTCTTGCCCTCTGCATTCTGCTTTTCGGCATCTCCGTCGATTTTTCTGTCTCTCTCGCACGCTATGCATGAACAAGTTTTCCTATTCTTTTTTAATTCTTTTTCATGATTTGGTATCATGTGTATTGCTGATTTGTGAGTGATTGTTTGATTTGTAGAATATGGGAGTTTGAATATTGTATTGTGCAAATAAATCAAAGGGAAAATACCATTATATACCTAAAGTTTCAACTTTTTTGCAATTATATTCGTTTGTCTGCCCAAGAACAAATTAATACCTACATTATTATTATTATTATTATTATTATTATTTTAATGATTCTACCCCAACATTTGCATATTTTGGCCTTCTTCAGTAACCATAGCATTATAAAGGTATCTTTGATTTGTCATTTATACATCAGATGTTGAAGTGATTGAAATTTGATAGAAGGAAGTTAACTTTTTCTTCATAGTAGGATGGAATTGTTAAAATAACAATTTTATTAATTTGCAATTTCGCATACACATGCGATGCGAGGGTACAATTATGGAAAAATTCAAACGTCAGTGTATAAAATGGTAGTTCCTAGATGAAATGAGTAAAAGTAGGCTTCTCTGTCACCATTGCTTGATCATTACACAATTTGGTGGTTAGCAATCATACAAACAACACATAAGTTGAAACAGAGTATTTAAAAATCATGGTTTCTTCCAAAATCAAAACAGAGCATCTACGCCAAATCTGACCTAATATTAGGAAACAATACTTACACTAACTGTTGCTTCGTTGCTTCCATTCTCTTGAGCAATCCAGAGATCTCCGACTGCATTCTGATCTTCATCTTGTAGTAATCGCAGTGCGAATTCTCCAACATCTTGAGCTCGTCGAGCTTCTTCCGCCGCCTCTCCTCCGTCTCCTGCAGACACAGCTTCGCTAGCTTCTCGGCATATTCCTCTTCCAGCTTCTCGGTCTTCAGTCTGACCATCCGCCTGAAACTCTCGATCTCCGTCCGCGCCTCATCAGCACGGCACTGGAACATTCTGGCTTCAGCTTCCTTGATACGCACGAGGCTCGCCAAGCTGTCAAAACCGTCCTTCTTTGTGGGCTTGACTGACCATTCGTCCTCAACAATCTTGTCGCTCATGAGAGGAACTTTTACGTCGTTGTGGTAAGGATCAAAGGGCGACGACTCCTGCCGCCTGCTCAAGGAGTTCATGTTGTAGTAAGATGGTTTGGGTGCGAGAGCATTGGAGAGTGGAAGAGTCGAAGCATCTTTCGCAAAGCTCGGTTGATTGGTCAAATCTTTTGAAGACATGCTTGAAGCGCCCATCTCCAAGAAAGCATCTGCAGCTGCTTTCAGGCAAAAAGGCAAACCGTAAAAATCGGAATCATTGTTGAGTCAGTCGGCTTCCATGAAAACAAATGATATGAAATGTGGCAAAGGAAGGCCAATTCCTATGTACACAAGCAATCTATCAAAGAGGTTAAGACGAAGAAATTGATGAAAGCCAGTCTTGTTTCAGAATTTCCAATTCAATGTTATGACAAGGGATGAATGTGCTTAATCGGTTTCTCGGATCAAATCTAGGAAGACGGCTGAAGAAATTGATTCTCATATGAAACTTAGGAGCTAAATAAATAAGAACACTATATATTTTCGACCTTCATTAAGGATGGCTACAAACTGGGAACAGAAGACAATTGTTAAGCAATGCAATTCTATAAAATAAACCATCCATGATCCGGATTGCTTCATATTATCTTTTCCAAAAAAAACTTGACATAAAACGTATAGTCACTATCTTTTCCCTGCTAGTAGTTTATTTGGTATGCTACTAATATGTATAGCCATATGCTACAACTGGAGTAGCATTATGAATAATCAATAAAAGCATTTTGTTAACAATGACTATTTGCCTTTAAATGTGCTAAAAACTCATGCTATATTGCTGTTCATAACAATATCCTTCTTTCCAGAAAAAAGAATACAATCAATTTGAACAATGAAAGATTCTCTGGAAAAACCAATTTGTATAGATGACAATGAATGTAAATCATGTTTAACATCTTAAAATCATATATCCAACCAAACTAAAATCATCTCATGACAACAATAGAAAACATGAACACTATTATCATTTAAACCAAAGCAAGCCAAGCTTTACAATCCTAAGTATTGGACCAATCAACCAGATAATACATTGCAGCTTATCAATTAAGAAGCACTCAAGAAGATAAAACTATAAATCACTAGCATGACTTTAATGGGCATAACTAGTGACTCAGACAAGCAGAAAGAAGAGGTTTGAGAACTCACAGTTGAAAAATTGAAAGATAGAATTGCAGACTTCTGGAGGAGTAATGATCTTGCTCCGAAGTTTGCTGATCATCTCATCGGCCTTGACATGCAACTCCTTTCCTTTGCGATCTTCGCTCCCTCCAAAGACCTTCCTAACACAGTCGAGCTCTTTGATCAGGGTTTCTAGACCCCAATCCTTGGCACAAGACATGAAGACATCCTTAACGAACCCAAACATCTCGGAAGCATGGCCGCAGCCAAGGCAGTGAAATTGCATCTCGGTTGCCCCCGAAGACCCTTTCAA
>JAYDZE010541432.1:0-14533 GCA_034509125.1 Monilaria moniliformis
TTACTGTTTTTGTTTTTAGATAATATATATATATATATATATATATATAAATGTTTGCTACAGTATTTCGGCCCGACCAGTGATCCGACCGATCCGACCGGTTGAACCATGAACCGATAGATTCACTGGTTCGCTCACCGGTCCGGTTTTTAAAACATTAGTTGTGTCTTTGTTTGTTGCTGTTTTTTGTTTGATGTCCAGCTGCAGTGTAGGTTTTGACAGCAGGTGGATGTCAATTTTCTGTTGTTTTCTGGGCTATGTTTCAGTCGTGGGCGCCCCACGGCTTGTTTGTGTTGATATCTGTTTGCTTTTTTGCTTTGCTGGTTTCAGGTTGTTGTTTGTTTCATTTGGTTTAGTGTCTGTTTTGTATGACTCTTGGCTCACCACTTGTGGTTTGAGCACTTTTGACCTCATTGGGAAAAAAAAATTATTTATAGAGAGAACTTCAAATTTAATCCCTAGAGATGGGACACAATACAAATTATCCCCCTAGACTCGAAAAAATCACAAAATACCCCAGTGGACTCGAAAAAATCACATTTCATGTACCCGGACATAAATTTTGTTCCCAAAATGTCACTGAACTCTTAAAGGGTATAAATATCTTTTCACTTTATTTCAGCTGACATTTTAAAATATCATAACATGTACTTAAGTATTAGTAAAATATCATATCAGGTACCTAAGTGGGAAAAAACATGAAAAATATATAATTAATAATTTTATAACTAATCCTTCTCGTTAATTTCATTAATCCTTCTTATTTTTCATTAGTTTCCTTAATTTCTATGACTGAAAAATTAGTGTCGAAATTTTATGTATTGCGAACCATGTACGAACCAATTTGGACAAGGTAAAACAATTGAATAAATCTTCATTAATAATTATTAATATCAATTAGAGATAATAAATATTTGTTGCAATTGTCAAGATCAGTATAAGACGAAACATAAATATACCTATTTTTCAGTAATTGTCAAAATTAAATTTAAGGATCGTGTCACGATGGATTTGAACCTGAAACCTTTAGCCTTATGCCTTAACCACTCAATTGTTTGGCCAATACACACAATATACCTTAAATTTGGTCAAATAGTAGTAAACATTGTTGAAATATATCAAATATTCAGATGGTTTAATGGTTGACATTCTAATGGTTGCTAGCCCATCTAGAAGCTCACCTTGTTCATCAACTGCTTTGTACTTCATGCATCATAAATTTCAACAACCTACTTTAGGCACATAAAAACTTATGTCATATTATCTGATTGTAAAATGCTTCAAGATTCAATGATATATATAATTATTGTATCACATATATAAATATAATTGAAATATGAGTTTTGATCTTCTTGATTTTTCTCCATACGACAATTAAAAAAACAATAATCATTATTTAATGATTCTAATTATTATTTAATACTAAAAATATAAACTCATAAATGAATGTATACAATAATTAGGGATTCACTAACCTTAATAATTCATTATCAATTAAATATAAAAAATAATTATATATCTTGATTGAATTAGTGGATTTTAATTATAATTAAAACTAAAACGTAATAGATTGAAACTAAAGAAAAAATAATTAAAATATAAAACAATATCCCATGAGAACAAGAAGAATTAATGAAATTAATGAAAAGTAAGAAGAATTAATGAAATTAGCAAGAATGATTAATTATAATAATATTAATTATATATTTTTCACCTTTTTTTCACTTAGGTACCTGTTATGATATTTTACTAATACTCAAGTACTAGTTATGATATTTTAAAATATCAGCTGAAATAAAGTGAAAATGGCATTTATACCCTTGAAGGGTTCAGGGACATTTTGGGAACAAAATTTATGTCCAAATACCTGAAATGTGATTTTTTCGAGTTTAGGGGGATATTTTATGATTTTTTCGAGTTTAGAAAGGTAATTTGTATCTTGTTCCATCTTCAAGGACTAAATTTTTAAGTTCACTCTTATTTATATTATTAAAAAGGCCTGTAACTGAATTATATTCTAAACTATGATCCATCTTTGTCAAAAAAACAAAAACAAAAAAACAAAAACAAAATTATGATCCATCTTTCAAGTGTATCGTGAATTACAATCAACTTCGTTCAATTAATGCATACGTAAAAATGATTTTTTTCAATGCTAAATAAGCTCAAATTTTCAATTCTTTATAAGTTTTCAGTCCAAAAATAACAACAGTTTGAACTTACACAACATAAAATAAAAAGGCAATTATATTTTAAGAGTATTTTCATTCATGGAGATCCTATTCAATTTTATGATATCGAAAATATTATCTAACGGTAGACTTGCTTTGTTTCTTGTAGTTCTGAGTATCAATTGGTCAAAGTTGATTCACAGTTAAATATAGAAAAAGAGTGATAAGATAGCTTAAGAATATACATTAGTCTTGAGCCTATATTATTTTAAATTACTTTTAATTCTTTCACCTCACCTATTTTGGTCCATGATACAATATCATAATTCATCAGAGATACGCTTAAAACGTTTTACAGCCCATCATCATCAACACCTGCTACCTTTATATGATTATAGTCTCGTATTGCAGTTGAAGACTTAGCTGCAAAAACTTTTTAAACTTTTTTTTTAATAAGCCTGCTAATATATGCTACAATGCAAAAGTTAGAATCAAAAAGAATTCAAGAGTAGATATCTCGTAATGAAAAGCAAGAAATGTGATGATTTGCCAGCTAAATCTTATGTACTCCTTTCCATTTCTTTTTTTATATAAATTGAATGATAAAGTCATTAGTTTCTCTTTTCAATTTTGTTATATATAATTTATTTTGTTTTGATATTCCTTTTATTTTGTTGCTTTTTAACTCTCTGTTCAAAAAAAATCAAACACACAATCATTTTATACATTTGTGATACTACATTATTTAAAAGATTTTCTCTTAGCCAAGAGAGACTAGACTGGTATATGAATCATAATCGCCCATCTCTATCTCATTTTTAAAAAGAAAAAAGAAAAAAGAAAAAAGAAACTGGCATGATCGAGCGAACCTTTTGCAAGGTCAGAGATGAGTTAGCCCTATTTCAATAAATATCACAATCATGACCCATGCATTGACTGGTTAATCTCATCGACAAATTTTTATTTTAGTTTTTTCCATTGAGCTATCCGACATAAATTCAGCAAGAGGATGCCACAGGAAATTAATGGTGGATACATACCTTTCTCGTTTGAGCACGTCCTTCAGTTATATATCTAAATTTGACCTAATATGTTATAAGTAGCTAGGTATGTTTTTCCTCTCAAAAATAAGAAAGCTAGGTGACCATACATAGGGTTTGAAATCGTTATTCCAATTAGAGAAACGTGGTTTTGAATATAAGTAAAAAAAAAAAATAAGTTGTGTGAATTTTTGCTTATTAGCTTGACGGTTTGAAATTAAATTTTTTTGAAGAATCAAAAGGAAGAAGAAGACATTCAATTAACCCTTAATACTCTTCAATTTAATTTATTTCTTCCAATATCTAGTCGAGTTTGTTGTACAAGGGAATTCATCTAAAAGCACACCCACAAATGACATATCGTGCTAGTAGCCTATTTCTTATCTACATATTATACAAATGTTGTATCAACATGATAGTGGATATTCTAATTTGTTACAAAGAATTAAAATTACTTAAGAATTTCTCTATCTCTGCACGTTTATCCTCTATAAAACAAGAACAAAAAATAATAAGGAAAATCAAATATTACAGTTTATAAGTGTCAATTTCTTTCTCACTAGGAATTAAAGAAACTTGGATAAGAAAAGTTAGCCACCAAATTTGAAACCCTCATCTACATGTCAAGAATTGTGTGTGTGCATTCATCTATTCCTTTTTCTTATCTTTCATACGAGCATTAAATATGCATGGGCCCTCATGCATTAAATCATGAAAGAGCAATTTATGTTATTTCCCAGAAAAATGAGGGCAATTTCCAATTCAACCAATTTATATATACTACATATCAAGAACTTGAGGTCGGTATGCCACAACAGTTGCAGTCTCAAAATTCAGTTTAGTGATAGTGAGACACAATTCCAATTCCTCCTTAATCATCTCCTCTATATTTTTTGGCTTTTTAAATCTATATTATTTTCTCACCCCCATCTTGAACAATTATATCCCATATCTTATGCTACGCCGCCCTACAAAAATATTGCATACAGAGCGGCGTAGGAGGTGGTTCTAAAGCAGTAGTGGGCTAAAGTAATCCGGGTTTATTGATGAAACAACAATAGTGGTGATGAAAATTGGAGTGGCAATGATGAGGGAGAGGGACACAAGTGGGCGCAGGATAAGCACGTGGGCGTCGCCTTTTCTCTCACTGCCCCTGCACGCTGGCATTGTGGTTTACCAAGCTTAGCTCAATAGGGAATACTATTACTGCTAAAATACTTTTAGGAAGAAAAAAAAAAAGGAAAAATAGAGATAGCCACCAGGAGATGATTGGCAGTTACTTGTAAGTAGAAAAACAACCTTAATGTTTTCATTTTTTCTTTTTCAGGTTGTGCTCATATAATATTCTCTTTCCTAAGTTCAGCTTGCCTATTTGATGCCGGTGAATGTTTTTGGTTGGTAAAATATGTGTTTTAATTAATGAAGTTTTTATTTAATTTGATTTCTCGTTTTAGTTCTAGAGGTTCTTTTTATTTTTGTAGATCGTTTGGATGTGTTTGAGGCTCTCTTTTGTTAATGCATGTCCATTTCAAATGGGTTGCATAATTTGACTGAAGTGACAGAGAATCTTGAGTGGTAGAACTTTTCTGGAATTGATGTATAAATTTCATAATACTTAGCTAGTCACTCCACAATAAAAATTTCCAGTTCTTTGATTGTCCCTTGTTTTAACTTAAAGATTGCTCAAGTTCTGGTGAGACCAATTTTTTATTGTGTTTGTTTTTTGTGTGATTTTGGAACAAGATTGGCGAACAAAAACAGTGAAATCTAGTTGTGGTTGTCTAGCTCCGACAAAATCTATTGGTTGCAGCTGGAGGTGGAACCTTGTCTCGAAGAAAGTTGAGGAAGTTGGTGTTTGTCTCACTTTCAAATGGTGCTGTGATCAATAGCTTAGTTTATTTGCAAAATATCAGAGGTAGAATGAAGTTTATGAAACTTGGATCTCGCCCTGATACTTTCTACACAGCAGAATCCACTAGGTAAATTAAAATTTCATATTTAGTTGTATTTGTGAAGCTAAAAACTAAGATCAAGATCACTCTGTTTTGTTGAATTTAGGTCTGTATCATCTGAAGTGTCGAGCGATCTCATCGTACAAGTACAAGGAACCAGATATTTACTGCATAAGGTGTGGAAACTATACTCAAATTTTGATGATTATTACAAGTTGATGCTAATGTGTTTAATCTGCAGTTTCCCCTGCTTTCCAAGTGCCTGCGCCTGCAGAGGCTATGTGCGGAGAGCCCCGAGGCGCAGCAGCTGCAGATAGTGCAGCTCCCGGACTTCCCCGGTGGGGTAGAGGCGTTTGACCTGTGCGCCAAGTTCTGCTATGGCATCACGGTCACCCTCAGCGCCTACAACATCGTCGCAGTCAGATGCGCGGCCGAGTACCTTCAAATGACAGAGGATGTTGAGAAGGGCAATCTGATATACAAGATTGAGGTGTTCTTGAGTTCCTGCATCCTTCACGGGTGGAGGGACTCAATCGTGACGCTGCAGAGCACCAAGGCGTTCCCTTTGTGGGCTGAGGATCTCGGGATCACCAGCCGATGCATTGAGGCCATAGCTGCCAAGGTTGTTTCCAATCCCACCAAGGCGAGCTTGTCCCAAAGCTGCTCAAGGCGCGGCAACGGGTCTGAGAGCCAGAGGCATAATAAGTCCGTGAGCCGAGGCAGCTGGTGGGCTGAGGATCTGGCTGAGCTAGGGATTGATCTCTATTGGAGGACTATGATCGCCATCAAATCGGGTGGGAAGCTTCCCTCGAGCCTCGTTGGTGACGCCTTGCGCATCTATGCGTCGCGTTGGCTGCCAAATGTGTCCAAGTACATAAACGTTGATTGTGATTCTAAGCTTGATTCGGTTGGGGAAGTGACTTCAAAACATAGGTTGTTGTTGGAATCCATAGTTAGCTTGCTGCCTAGTGAGAAAGGGGAGATCTCTTGCAGCTTTTTGCTGAAGCTGTTGAAGGCGGCGAACATACTGAAAGCCTCCTCCTCTTCGAAGATGGAATTGGAACGGAGGATCGGACTGCAATTGGAGGAGGCCTCGGTATCTGATCTGTTGCTACCGTTGGATGAGAAGATGATGTACGACGTGGATGCTGTCGTTTCAATACTGGAGCATTTCATGCTGCAGGGGCAGAGCCCACCCACGAGCCCCCGTAGAGGGAAAGGGGAGTTTGAGAGGCGGAGATCGCGCTCAGCTGAGAACGTGGACCTGCTGTTTCAGGAGAGTAGAAGGTCGTCTTCTGCATCGCACAGCTCGAAGCTCAAGGTCGCAAAGCTTGTGGATGGCTATCTTCAGAAGATAGCCAAGGACAAGAATTTGCCCTTGTCCAAGTTCATCGCCGTTGCAGAAGCCATCCCAGAATTTGCCAGGCTTGATCATGATGATCTCTACAAAGCTATCGACATTTTCCTAAAGGTAGATTGTGAACAACTTGTTTGGTTTTGTGATGATATATCAATTCTGTTTGTGGACAATGGCAGGTGCATCCGGAGCTGAGTAAGAGTGAAAGGAAGCGGCTGTGCCGTATATTGGAGTGCAAGAAGTTGTCTGTAGAAGCGTGCATGCATGCTGCACAGAACGAGATGCTGCCGCTGCGGGTGGTGGTTCAAGTTCTCTTCTTCGAGCAAGCACGAGCTGCAATGGCGGGCGGTCAAGTGACGGAGCTACCTAGCAACATCAAGGCACTGTTAAATGGCCTCAAATCACCTACGTCGAATGTTTCTACCCTCAAAATGAAGCTTGAGGAAGACCACGATTTAGAGCTCGAAAAATCATCCAAATTCAAGGCCTTTACCATGACTCCCAACAGACCTAGAAGAATGTTGAGCAAATTATGGCCCACCAACAGAAGTGCAACTGAAAAGAACTGATGATGAGAGATTAACTTTTGTTCGAATTTCTTGTTTCGGATGGGTAAATAGCACTCTGCTTTGTTTAATTTTTTTTCTTTCCTCTTATGTCATAATTCTTGAAAAACTCTTTGTAACCGATTAGGAAAGAATGCAACTCCCTTGATGTAAGATATGCCAATAAAACTATGGAAACTATAGTTTTTCGACTCTTCCTCAAATTTGCAAAATTCGGGGCTGAAATATCACCTCATAGCTATAATTCATGTGAGAATCTGGTTCCCGTCGCCGGAATCTTCTTAATGGAACATTTTGAAAGAGAGTCTGCAAAAAAAATTTAACTACATTAAGGGTCACATATTTACTATGCCTAAACTAAAATATTGATATTTGCGGTATCTATACTAAGGCCTAATATCGTTTGGGATACTTTTTCACTTTTTTACTTATTTTTATGTCTAAAATACCCCCAACCACCACTGGGAGGGCATTTTGGGCAATTCCTTACACATTTATTTGAGTACTTCACATGTGATTTTACTTTTCCTTTTTAATTTAATTGAGTTATTCAATTCTAAACTTTGTTCATATTCAATTTATCATTCTTACTTATTAGTTGCTTGTTTTCATGATTCAGATTTTAGTCGTGCTTGCATTTTTCTTAATAACTAAGTTACCAACACTTATAGCTTCCGGATTCAAATTTTGATTCGGAACTTACGTCATGTTCTATTTATGAAGTACCAGATTGAAAAATAGAATTTATCAAAAGCACACTAATTAATAATTCAATAAGTGGTCTAAGTTTCTTGTCTTAATTTTTTATACTAGCACGAACAAAAGAAATGGAATAAATTGATAATATTAAATAAGTGGAATTAATTTGAATTGGGTAAAGGGAGGACTTTAGATAGTCGAAGCCTTCACCAAACCGTCAAAAAAAATGTTAACAGAATAACTGTAGGAGACTGCTAGAACTCATTAATCAGCTGACTTAAAACTGAAAACAGTATATTCCTACCAAAACTTACAAAATTAATAAAGAGAGAGCACTCAAATATTAATATATATATATATAGAGAGAGAACACTCATTTTTAAAGTTATAGTCATACTTAATTATTACACATTTCACGATTTGTTATTAATTATTTTATTGTCCACAGTTAATAAGTTAAAAGAAATCATAAATTGTGACCGATTGTTAGTTGTGCTTGTATGTTCACATGTAGTCTAACGTGTAGTAAGAAATTACACTCAAACATATATGTTTCCTTTCATTACACATCGATATGATTTTTGCTTATATTGTCTAGCTTTCTTCTCAAGATATTAGACCTAGTTTTTCTTTCGCATGAATTGTCGGAACACCTTGGAATTCACTTGCTTAATGAACATTTAAATGACCCTTACATACAAGCCTCATTCGAGTCTATTTTTCCCAAAGACAACCAAAAAACACTAGGTTTGCTATTAACTTATTCACTTCCATTGGACTTGGTGGGATCACAGAAAACTTGTGGGGGTATCTCAAGAAAATGCCTCGGCTCATCATGCAACAATAAAAAACTTATTACATGTGGTTGTCAATCTTTACATGTTATTTATATTTGTAGATGATGTGAGGTAAGATTGTTGTTTCTTGGTTTTCTAATATTTCTAAATGGTTACTAGATCCTAATGCATCTCTAGTTTTGTGCTTAGGTGTTTGCCACTGTCATAGATTAGATGACACATTCTATTTGTTGCGAAATAGGAAATTTCAAATTCTCGTTTCGTGTTTATGTTTGTTCTTTATACTCTACTCACATATTGCATTGAGAGTGAACTTTACACTTGTAAACTATGCCACATTTTGGCCGAGGGTGTTGGTTTTTAGAAGAGAAATCTTTGAGCAAAAACTTGTGAACAACAACTAACATAATGTTTGAATTTCTTGAATGGTGTAGTTTTACATTTCAAATTGCAATAAACCAAATCTGCTATATATAGTTATTACGAAAAAGACGGAGGTAGAATCCTTTGAAGAAAGAGGAAATCATGAGCGTGAGGAGTGTTAATGCAACCACAAGTTGTAAATGCATAGAAGTAAAAGTAAATATCAACATGCTATCTAGTGTCTAAGGCCATAAATCTCAACATGATATCTAGAGTCTAAGGCCATCCGCACAAGCGTGTGCAAAGCACGTTGGTGCGTGCTCAACACCCCGAGCACGCCAGTAACTTAGTTATTAAGAAAAAATACAAGCACGACTAAAATTTGAATCATGACAACAAGCAACTAATAAGTAAGAATAGTAAATTGAATAGGAACAATGTTGGGAACCGAATAACTCAATCAAATCAATAGGGAAATATCACATATCAAGTACTCAAATAAATGTAAAATCACATATGAAGTACTCAAATAAATGTGCAGAGGGCTTAAGAAATTGTCCAAAATGCCCTCCTAGTGGTTGAGGACATTTTCAACCGAAAAATAAGCCAAAAAGTGAAAAAGTACCTCAAACGATATTATGTCATAGTATAGATACCACAAATATCAACATTTTAGTTTAGGTATCGCAAAGGTGTAACCCCCTTAAAATAGTTACCTTTATTTTAGTTCACTCTTTTAAAAATCTAGCCAAAATTGAGGATATTTAAAATATTAACTTAAGTTGAGAACATTCTTTAAAATATTATGAAAATTAGTGATACAAACTATACTTATTCCTAAAAAATATAAAGAAAAATGTTTTGGTTGTACATCATTTGTTATTCTTATTCCTAGAGTATGATTTTTTTTTTTTCATAATGATATTAATTTATTGCTTGTAGCATGCTGACATCCATTTTTCCTTTTGGGTGTTACCATCTATTATATAATAGAACTAGGGGATTTTATTTTGTCTTTCTTATGATTTTTTTTTTTTCAATTCTCATTAATTCTTATTATTTCTTCACAAGTTACATCTTATCCCACATTGATTTTTTAACCCAATTTTACCTTGAGTATTTCTATATAAATAGTCATTCTACATATATTTTGTACCACTATTTTAATTTGATCAATTAATTATTTAGTTAGGCAAATAAATGATTATATCTTTTATTATAAATTTAATTTACTCCTAAATGTTAGAGCAATAGATTAACTATTTCTGTTTTACTTATGTTATTTTTTATTTCATTAATTCTCTAATTCAACATTCGTTTATTATGATATTTCACCAAATGAAAAAAAATATAATAATACCCAAAAAACTCATCACATTTTCATTGAGGAAACTTCAATTTTACAGCATCAATCACAACAAAATATATAATATCACCAAAATATGTAATATTTCCAATATCACATCTATTTTTAAAAAAATATTATATTTATACGAGACAAATAGATAAATCTTATCACAGGTTTAAAATATTATATACAAAAATTTATATTAAATTAATAATTATCCTTATAATACCATATATTGTGAGTTAGATTTTCGTTAACCTCACAGTGATAGAATGAAATAATTATCCTTCTAATATAAAATAGAACAATTATCCTTCTAATACTCATAATTGTTTACATTAATATGATATTATATAATTGATCATAACTTTTTAAAATAATATAGCACAAAGAAATTCATCATAATAGTGAATAACAAATTAATAATATCATATAGTTTAAATTTCACATTGATTTTTCATGAAACTTTATAAATTTAAAATCTAAATATTCTCGAATCCCACATTGATTTATTTATGAGACTTCACAAATGTAAAACTTAATTAAAAAAATACTTGAATATCACATAATTCAAAATCTAAATAAATAAATAAATAAGATACTTACCACAATGAATTTAAAATCTAAATAAAATTGATATTTGAATAACACAATGATTTTGCATGAGACTTTATCTAGATAAAATCTAGAAGGCAGTCTTGATCTTTTAAGCTATAGACGAGATGATGCTCACAAGCTAGCTTTGGTGTTTCAAGCCCAAACGAGATGATCCTCAAAAGTGAGTTTTTTGTTTCAAGCATCAGACGAGATGATGCTCGAAAATCAGTTATAACCTTTTAATATTGAGATGAAATGATATTCATAAGTAAGCTTTGATCTTTCAAGCTCCATATGAGATGATGCTCAAAAGTTCGGCATTCAAAAGTCAGATATGAACTTTCGAGCTTCATATGAGATGATGCTTAAATGACAAATGTGGTCTTAAATTATTTTTAATCCATCAATTTATGAAATGAATAAATGCATCATATCAATTCTCCATAATATCATATTTCAAATTTACATATTTTTTTTTTCTAAAATCTTCAATACCACATCGTTATTGTATGAAATTTTATCAAATGAAAATTTATATAAAAAGAGAAAATTCCTATTTTCTCGTCCGACGAAAGTAGTTGATATTAATATTATTTAAATGATACCACAAATTAAAAATAATCAATTAAATTAATTAAAAAATCTTTTTATATAAAAACTATTCCATATGATATGACTATAAAAACAATATAAGTAATTATAAGTACAATGTTAAATGATTTTCCTTCTACAAACTAGTTGAATCCTCTCTATAAAATCTTTGCATATGACATTTTAGTGAGGTTTTCACTTTATAGTTATACTCGGCTGTTTAACTTGTTTTCTTTTTTCTTTTTTTAATGATGACCAGTAATTTCCAGATTTTATACTGTTCTTAGTTCAACTATATTTCTCTATCAGAGCCCAGAATACTCCTATTTCCAGCACTTCCTCCAACTGCTTTATTTACAACTTGAAAACATTAGTAATGATTGATTTTATTGATTTGACCATATAAAAAAAGCTGTCACACTATACGATATGATATTTGCCGCAATTTCTACGTCTGGTCCATCAAGCAATATATATATCACCTATGTTATTAAATAAATAACATTTGCAATAATAAGTTGAGTACTGTTCTCCTTTTGAACACTGTTTCAAACGAGAATTTACGATAGAGTCAAAATGATGTAACTCGGTATTATTGCTTTAATCAATCTGAATGATTATACAATTTTGTCGTTCTTTTCTTCCAGCCGACCTACACCATTCCAAACGGGTCGAAGAACTATCTACATACTCGATCGATGTTGATTGCATTACAAAGATGATATGTGAACATAGATAACGAATAAAGTGAAAGAGCCACTTTTCTTGTTGAAAATAAAAATATATATGACTACGTGCTACAAGTGTAACCCATTAGTTAATATGATAAATTTTTAATACATACGGAGAGATGGTACTCCAAACTTATATAAAAAGTTGATATGGCATAGAATAGATAACTTCAACAAATCCCACTATCACAATCAAGAAAGTGAATACTTTACTAAATACTATAAACTAATCAACTCTACAAATACGTACATATATCTTCATTTACTAGTATTGATAATCTGAGTAAGCATAAGAGGAGTTGCAGTAACTTTAGATTGTGAGTCGGAGGCGGAGTCGATGCTTTTAGTCCGGTGGAGAGAGGGGGCGCGATGGAGGCGGCAGCGGAAGGAGCCGGCATGGGTGGTGGGGGAGCACAGACAGCTAGATTTGGTGATGCTCCCTTGCCTCGCAAGCCCACCGCCGGCAACCTCATGGGATGAAATCTCCACCTTCACATATTTGCTTATCATTGCCTCACTTTCCATAATCTTCTTCTTTCTGAAATGAGATTTCAAATTAGCATCAATATATAAGTTGCATGATCAAACTTACCTCTCCAAAGAGGACAGGAGAAATACATGTATTTGATTGAGAAATTGGCTTCAACTAAATATAGATGAGTGAGAATGACCTATTATCCTTTTCTGTATCCTTCCATTTGTTGAAACCCTTTCCTTCACGGGATTGATAACTTAGGTCAATTAATGTCCCACCAAAAGAAACAACTTTTTTGTAATGCTTCAACCACTCTGTTAAATCTTGATCAAGAATAAGATCATCATCAACAGGATTCCCATTTCTTTTTCCTTTTCTTTTCTTATTTGATGTTTTCTTTAATTGCGGTAATCATGAGAATAAACATGCCATTCAATGCATGGAGCACACTTTTATGGAGGTCCCATTTTTAGTATTATGGTGATGGGTAGGTATAGTCTCGATCGAGTGTCTTGAATTCCTCATTTTCTTGACCTAATAAACAGGTATTATAAGGTGGCATTTTAAAATATCTTCCAATTATTACATCTTATGTTTCGAGAAATGAAATTTGACAAGTATGGCAGAAGTTGGATTTTAGGGGAATATTCGATTTGGTGGCGCTCGAGCCTGTCTGATGGACGATACAAGTTTCACTTTTTTCCTATTATGGTAGTGTAATTATTATCTGATAAATAATATTTTGTAAAAAATTCTTCCATTCAAAGTCCTTTCAATATAGCCTTATTCAAATGTAACTTCCTGTATTTAAAATCCCAATACCATAATGTAATATGTTAATGGAGATGACTTGTCCATGATCTTGGTAATTTTATATTTACTCAGTCTCGAAAAATACTATATATATTTAGTGTGACACAAATTTTAATAAAAATTAAATAATGTATTTTGTTAATTCAGAAAAGAACTCAAAACTCAAAAGCATTTGCAATAACACCTCCTAATCTCCAAGTTTTTACTGACGTCACGTCACTGCAGCCACATCATCATATAATGTCTTTCTATATAATTGCCTCCAACAATATCTCTTCGAACTCAAGTTTTTTGCTCACATTGGATCCCATTTTCACCTCATTTTGTTTAAATTTCACATCTCCGTCCTGCTATTAGTGACATGTATACCTTATTTAGTTGTCTAACTATAAATGGCCTAGTCCCAAAAAAAAATTACACACAAAAAGTTTGACAATTTTAATGGGTCATATTACTTTACACACAAAACACAACTTACTTATTTTACATGGCCAATTTATGTTAACCACTAATAACAGAATGAATAGAACATAAATTAAATTAATAGTTATTTTCAATTAATATAAGGGCATATCAATTATTTCGTATATTATATAGTAAAAGTAGTAATTATAAAGCTATTTATTATTTAATGAAAATCATACAATAAAAAAGACAACTATAATTTAAGAAATTAAAATATCGCACACAATATAAACTTAATATTATTAACTAAGAGACAATAGAAAAAGAAGAAAAACACTCTTCCAAAAAAAACAAAACAAAAAAGTGGCGGGAGACACTAACGAACAAAACAAAGAAAAGAAATGAAAAAAGAATATAGGATACCAAAATAATAATAAAAATTAAGATTTTGGGGAGGTGAAATTTAATCTATCTGTTCTCTCCTCTTCCTATCTTCCCAGTTCCCACTACCTCCCCTTCCCTTTGCTTCCAATAGAAGTTTCGAATACACTTAGGGCGTGTTCCCCTTCTATGTTAAGCCATGTTTGGTTTACCAAACATGGCTTATTTAAGTGTTTGGTGTGTAGGT
>JAYDZE010541443.1:0-14532 GCA_034509125.1 Monilaria moniliformis
AATCTCATCTATCAAACAACAACATAAAATGCAATCTTAATTTATCTCAATCTTTATCTATTGGGCCCGAACTAATTAAACACAGTTTTTAGTATAGGTTTTAATTTTGCACGGCTACCAAACGAGCCCTAAATATCATGTACTCTCTCAAGTGGCCCGTGATATTCTAGCAGTACATGTCTCAACTGTAGCATCGGAGTCAGCATTTAGCATAGGAGAACAAGTACTCGGTCCATTTAGGAGCTCATTTGTGGTCAAGATCAATCTTCCTTATTTGTTGGAACTTGAAAACTATTTGAGTGGACGATTTTTAGATTTTAAGTGTCATGGACATTGTTCGGATTTTGGATTTTCTGATTTAGATTTTTGGACAATTCAGTTCGATTCGTATTCAGTTTTTTTTTTTAAATTGAATTTTCGAATCGGTTCAGATTAGGAAAAAATCCGAATTGAAATACGAATGCACCTAATAAAATTTTCTTTATTTCAATCTTTGATGATCTTAGCCAACGCCCCATTTTAGTCACCATCATAACTGAAGTTCGAATCTTCCTTCAATTAATTTTATGTATCTTTCTTAGACATGGCAGTCATGGTCTCACTTTCTTATCTTATTTAATCAAATTAATAAATGTGGATACCAAAGATAATCATTAATAAAGCCAAGGGATAAAATTTGGATGAAATTAATATATGTGGTCCAAGAAGAAGTATGGGCATGCACTCAATTGCTATGCTTTAAAAGTTTATAGTGTTGCTTAATTATCACAAGATGTGATGTTGATGTCACAAAATCAATCACTAGTCATTTCGTTTTGATTATATTTTAAATTCGTCTTATGCTTATCGTTGTGTAATAACATGACCATAATAAAATTTATGTATCTTCCAAACCGAGTGGTTTTTATTTAAGAACGCCCTTCAAATACTCATGTCTTGTTTGTCCATAACATTCTTTTCAATCTTGTTTGTCCGTTTTCTTGCTTAACATATTCTTTTTGGATATGTAGATCGATTATAAACCGATTGGTGGATTGCAATGGCCCATCTAGAGATGTCAATCCAGTTAATCCATTAAATTTCACGTCAGTTCTATTTGTATTGCGGGTTCATCGGGTGCTGGCTAAATAGACTTAAATTTTATTCGATTAGAAATTTCCAACCAAACCTTAAAAGTTTGACATAATAGAGTCAAAGTATCTCAAAAATTAATCTAAAATCTAAACATTTAAATACCATTCTTCTTCCATATCAATAATTTTTAGAGCTTCAACTTGATCATTCACTTGAATTCATAGTCTTTTCATTCTTCACAACCTTTTAAAAGTTCATAATATTAAAATATGATATAGTTTGATAATTAGAATTATATAACAATAATAAAATTTGACCATCAGGATATCCATGCAACCAATTACGTGTGCAAATAATATTTGCACTTTTTTGGGAATGAGTGTACTTCTGTATTTGTTCAAAACGTATGCTCAAATACTAAAGTAAGATTATGATGCTACCATTGTTATAGAAGTATTCAGCACATCAGATGCAAGCCTCACAAGTTCTCTAAGGCAGGATGAATGATCTCTTCAATGCTTAATGAGAAATATTACCCATATTTATAAATGTAGAGTATTTAATTGGAGAATTTTAGAATATATATACTTCAATTTACACACAATTAAATATTATTATTATTATTATTATTATTATTATTATTATTATTAAATCTGAATATAAACAATAAATCATTTCCAGTTATTAGATCGTGAAAATCTGCAATAGATTAATCATTTTGCTGAGTGGACTCATAGTTCTAATTTAAATCTCATAGAGAGGAATTTTTTTTATATATTCATCATTTTCACGGAGAATCTATCATTTTGTAATAGTCCATAATTATATTATGAAACGAGATTTATAGGATAACCCTACTCTATTAATACGATACGAATTATATATGTGAGTAAGGTCTACAAATTAAATATCATCTTCTATTGGTCCAAATAAAAAATGTCAATAACACATATATGATATGTGCTAGTAATTTCTTCCTGGAATAGCATAATATGCCACAAGATACAAATTATTTTATTTTTCACAATAGTGCAAATTATATAAGATTATATTAATCGCCCATAGACTAGTGCAACAAATTATATAAGATTATACTAATCTCCATTGGACTGCTAGATAAGGTTTAGATCCTTTAGGAGATGAAACATACCGTCATCATTCTTTCTCCATTGTCAAATGTAGCAAATTTGTCGACCGGAAGACAAAACTTCTGCCACTTCGCTTAATAGGACAAACTACCATTGAATTATTTATACACAAGACATAGGTTGTTGGTACATGAAAAGAATAATAAGCACAAATATTTGTGTTAAAAAATAAATACACATATTCTTAAGTTTAAATATAAAATTTTAGAGTAGAATTCACGCCGACTAAATAAAATAATAGTAACACCTCCACCGAATGTGTCTTGCCTCCGATCGAAGTTGATGGTTTGTCACCAGGCGAACAATTAAATAAGATTATTAATTCATAAATTTAATTTAATTTTATAGAATTATTAAATTGTACACTTACTGCTCTTATTAAATCTGACCTCAAAATCGAGTCAAATAAAATCCATATATATACAAGGTATGAGACCTAACATCTCAATGCAACAATTCAAATAAGTTGGCATTGTTGAATATACACATGCGAGTTATCCCACGTCGAAATTATAAAGTAAGAGAGATCAACATAAATATCTAGTGAGCCACTCTTCCTATTATCAATTGGTTTTAGGATTGAATCTTACTAGAGTTGGATTGGTTTTCACTTCATAAATTAGGTAATAGGTAATACTTCAATGAATAGGACCGTACCTCATTAGTTGGTCCAACATTTCGTATTATTTTATTGATAAAACCAACACTTTTTTGACTAGTTGCCTTCACGACACAATAATTTCAAACAATAAGTAATAATTAAATGTGAGGTTAGCTTACAAGAGTCCGATAACGATGAAAGGGAATGGACCTTAGCAGTCAATTATAGACTTATAGTCCCATAAGTGTTATTTAAATTTTAACTTTTGGACTTTGTTACAAATTGATGAAATAGAGAGACGCAGAATCTTGTGTTTTTATTTCAATGAATTGTGAGCCCTTTTTAAAGGGATGTACAGATCTAGATAGATTTACAAGATTTGATAATAAAAGATTAGTTCTATCCTTCCCTATTTGTATGTTGATTTGATCAGATCCGTAGCCATTGTGATTTGTAGTTATCTCCTTTGCCAACACAAATTACACTTGATATTCATCGAAAATTAAGATTCAAAACTGATTAATAATTTTTAAAATCATTATATAAATTATCTTTTCATATTGTGAATTTTATTGTCAAAACATCAAATAGCAATCAAATTTTTTTGCTGAAGCCACCTTTGGATTCAATTGCTCTGTATAAGGACACATTTCAAATGTCAATGAATGCACCATCAAATATTGAACATAACAAGCTGTCGGCACTTAATCATTGTACCATTAATTCGAAATAGTGATAAAGATGTATAAACTAGTTTGCGGCTCACAAATGTTGAGTGTGAGTGGGCTCCCAACAAAATCCAAAGCTGCGTGACCCATATATATATGAGAATTGTATAATTAATATTTAATTTAAAACATAAATAATTTTTAACCGTTTGATAAATGTATTTGTAATTCTGAGTTTGAATATCATGAGAAGTGAAAATTTTGATTTTTTTTTCAATTAATTATTTTTCACAATGACTTTATCATATTTTACAATAAATTTATCATCCTATAAAAATTGATAGTTTATATTAATAAAAGTAATTGTAGGATAATCATATCTTGTATGTATGTATATTTATTTTGAGGTTGGTAAAGTCCTTCGATATTGATGTCATAACTACTAGCTAATTTCTTTCACGAGATTTTAATTTCACAACTGTAGATGACAAAAAAAAAGAAAAAAAAAGCGATAGTTAATCTTAAATAGTCCAATCAGCATTAATTATTTGATTGTTGAGTACGGCATCTGAAAATTCGAATCCAAACAGTGACAGAGCCAAATTTTATTATGGGATCCAATTATATAAAATAAAAATATTGTGTATGGTTTTTAAAAGTAAAATAATAACACTAATAGCAATATTGATAAAGTCGCTTTATTAATTTAATTATATTTTGGCATTAAAAGTGAATGATTAATTTAATACAATCATCTTGTAATTCTCCACCTAATTGTAGACTAAATTTATTATACCAAAAAGAAAGTATATGTAATAAAAAATAATTTGCAAATGTGTTCTAAATTCTAATGACTCGCATAAAATTTTATGATACCATAATTTACGCAGTCAACACTCGAGTAATCATCAAAATGACTTTTTTTCTCAAAAAAAAAATCATCAAAATGACTTTCGATTAGACAAAATTTGCTTCCTAATTAATTTTTTTGTTTAAATTTTTTAGTCAATTAATTTGATAGGTCATGACAATGTCTCTCGTGGAAATAAAATGATGATTATAACAAGTTGGAAAATGATATATATCTGTACAAATATGTCACATTCAATCATATGAATCAAATGAAACGACACAATCTTTCACGCGTGTTGATTTTTTTTTACAACTTTTTATCACTGTAGTTTGGGTTGCAACTCAGAAAAAGCTCGTGTTCAACTTGAAAATTATTTTATTTTCCTATAGTGATTTGAAACAAATGTTTTTGTTTAATTCCCGCATAGTACTTTTTTCGATCGATGTATCCATTTAAACGTACATAATATTTTACATATTTTTCTATTTAATTTCAAAATTTCTTTATTATTTTAATCTTTTGTAATTCAATCGAGTATATATTGTAGGTACATACGACAATTGAAGTTAAATGTGAAGAATAAGGTTGTTGTAGAAGTATCAATATGTAACGCTTACTTATTAAGGAATCATCACATTTTTGCAGTCATTACTTTGAGTCACAAGTCCGTTGCAGAAGTAGAGATGTTCCTCGTAATGACGATGGCGGATGATCTTCTTACCCCTATGATATGCTTTCAATCTTCACATATCCAACCAGATGTATTGGGAAGGGACAAGATCGATATCATACAGAGATGGAGTATAAAGCAGCGCAAGCAAACCTACATTTTACTTAATTGTCAATAAGAGAAGAAATTCGAGCAGTAAGTTTAATCACCCTTTGGTTTTGTTTATAACCCTCTTTATTACTATATATATTTCATTTCCACATCCGTTCTTTTGTGTATAAAATAGTATGTTCATCGAGCAATTATGTGAGTGCAACCTAGGAATAACAGTGCCGCAGTTAGAGCAATAATTGGAAGATCATTATACATCTTGGTTAAAGAATTTGTAAGCTTTCTAAATTTTGTTGTGTATTCTTTCTATATTTTTTATTGAAACACATGCCAATTATTAATTAAATGTTTCATTCACACGGTCGGAATAACTTACCGCGTGGTAGCCATTTGTACCATCTGTCTCAGGGACCACTAAACGCGACTAATAGTTACAATGTTTCTTTCATTAATGGATACAAATTCCACATAGACTCTTATGAGAAGAATAAATCCACAATGGGAAGAATAAATTTCACAATGTTTGTTTGAGCATTTTGAAAGAAATTGTGGAGGTGAAATATTGTGCATTATCAATCAAGAGAGTTGTCTTGTTCAACTGTTATGGCATAATCCGTCTCCGGCTCCACGTGGTGGTACCATTGGTCATCCTAAGTATAAAACTGTCGAAGTTAACATTCAAAAATAGTACCTGAAATATAAACCATTCGCTTTGGCCAAACAAGCATCTCAAGTTTACTTCGTACCGTTTCCGAGCAAGAGTAAAGACAAGGTTAACTAGCGAGCTATGTTCAAGGTTCGACCAAAGAAATTAGACTTCAGTTATAGCACAACTAAAGAGGTCACAGAAGACGTAGCTTTCCTAGAAGATGAAGTTGAAGTTTAAGAAATT
The DNA here is from genome assembly GCA_034509125.1 of Monilaria moniliformis. NCBI lineage: Eukaryota > Viridiplantae > Streptophyta > Magnoliopsida > Caryophyllales > Aizoaceae > Monilaria > Monilaria moniliformis. The sequence continues at coordinate 6,018 of JAYDZE010541443.1, forward strand.
TCTAATAACGTGTGATTCGTAGATCGACTACGCCATGACCCCGTTGGTGCAATGATTTCAACTGTGAGAGAAGATATGGATGAAGATTATTCCATTGAAAATGATGAAGAAGAAGAAGAAGAAGAAGAAGAAGAAGAAGAACAAGAAGAAGAAGAAGAAGAAGATCACGACTATTAGTTTGTCAATCGTCATTGTAGATGTTTCTTATGATTAATGACTTTTGTAGTTTGTTAAGTCCAATTACTACAGAAAGTTATAATCTTGAATTTTTCGGGCCAAATTTTTGGCGGAAACAATACCGAGCACTGTAGTGCTTGGTATTTTTCAATTTACAAATACTGAGCAACATAGTGCTCGATAAGAGACTCGAGCCCGATTGGGATTTTTGGTGTGCGACGTTATACCCGGCCGAGTTGCGTGATGAAGATGCGAGGGATTCCAGAGTGCTGGACCCAACCGGGTGAGTTAGTGCACTACTAACCACCTGGCTGGGTGAATTATACCCAAAAAATTTAATCTTAAATTTTTCGGGCCAAATTTTTGGTGCTGGTATTACAAAATACCAAGCACTATAATGCTCTGTATTTTTCAATTTACACGTACCGAGCACCATAGTGCTCAGTAACCGACTCCAATCCGGCCAGGTTGAGTGATGAAGATGCGAGGGATTCCAGAGAGCTACACCCTTTGTCTCAGCGTGATTCGCCTTAAATTGTTTCGTCGTGATTCGCCTTAAATTGTCACGGCGTGATCCGCCTCATTTTGTTTCGGCATGATTCGTCTTATAACTGCTGCGTGATTTTATGAGTTTTCGCTTCTTGCAAATTGTGTCTTGACATTAGTTACATCTATTGCCTAATAATCTCGATAGGATATTGAAATTGTGCCTTGACATTATATAATTTTATTGACTTCATCGAATTAGTTGATACATGACATTTATAAGTGATATAAGATATATTAGGATTTCATTTCATGTGATATTTTTATTAACTAGAAATAGAATTGTCAAATGAGTATATTCACTAGCAAACTAGTCATAAATTTGTCATAAATTAGATATAGAGTTGATGCTTTGTATTTCTTTTCTTTTTTTTCTTTTTTTTTTGTGAAGTTAGATGACTTTGTTTGATTCTTTTCATAATTTTAGTTACGAGGGAAACCATTTCCGTTCACTCAATTGATGTTGACTTGGTCATTTTGCCTAATGGATGGTATTTTGATTGGATTAATGGTTTGTTTTGATAAAGAAGTTTCAGTTTTTGTTCTTCCGATTAAAAACTAATAAGTTATGCTCATTTTAATTTTCTTGTAAGAATCAAATATATAGCTCATTCACTCAATTGATGTTGATTGGTCATTTTGCCTAATGGCTGTTAATCGATTCATGAGTGTTGTAATTGTTGTGTATTTTAATTTAGTTTTGTATATTTTGGTGTTGCCTCTTTAAAAATGGTAAGAAGACCATCCCTATCACGTGCAGCCTCAAATTTACTAACTATACATTGATGTGTAGGTTGTATCCTTGTAGAGTCCCATCCGATCTGTGTCATGATTCTTTAAAGAAAGGTCTGGACCCGATGGGGTATCGCTTGAAGACTTTTCCCAACGAATACTTGGAAATTTATTGGGAGGAGTTCAAGGTAATTGCAACTTATATTTCAAATTCTATTTCATTTTATATTATTAAAGATGTTTTCTTCTTTCTTTCTTTTTCCAGAAAAAGCTAATTTTGAGGGTTTTCCTGAAGCCGCAATAAAGTCACTGCGGGTTAGGAAATGCAGAGTTAGATACGTCGATTACATCAACCAAATGAAAAAGAAGATGAAGAAAACTTTCCACTTCGGCGATGAGATGTGGAGCTCTACGCAACTAGTCGGAAAAAGTCTGAAGTTGTAGAAGCTTCCACGAGGTGTTCCAGCAATCGGAAACAAGGATTTGAGAATGCCCCGCCACACACTGTGGCGGGTCAATTTCGTTCGTCGAGACAACAAAATAGATGGTAATATAATTGTTTTAGAATGTATTTTCTTTTATTGTTTTTTAATTCTTCTTTCTAATTATTTTATTTTTTATTTTTTAGGCAAAGATAATTTAGGGAAGCGCCCGACGTTTTGGGAAGTATTTTGAAAGTCTCACAAGTTTACGAAAAAGAACGATTCTCAGGGAATGATGTGATCCCAGCATGCGATGGAAATTGAGGTCAATGTCGACTTTCAATTTAAATTCATTACTAATTTATAATTGAAATAATGTAATATCTTTTTTTCAACTGAACAAGTAATGAAAGTCGCAGAAGAAAGACGGGCTGAGGGGGAGGAGAACCTCGATCTCGATGCCATTTTCCTCCAGGTTGCGAGGAAGCTAAAGAAAATAAGACAAATTCCTAGAGCAGGACAAGCAACAAACCTCTTCTTTCCAAATGTTACAGGCTCGTCCAAATAAGATACTAGATTACCAAAGTCGACTCTAGCAATGTCGATGAGGTAGTGCAGCGACGAGTTCAAGAAGTTCTCAAGAAATTTGCGACCGAAAACGAGACCTTCAACAAGAGGATGGAAGAATTGGAGGTACGCGCTGCAGCGGCCGATGAGCGAGCCATGATGATGGCTGAGCAGATGAACCATTTCTTCCAACAAATAAGAAAAAAGTAGATTCTCAGGATTCAAACTTATGATTGAAAATAAATATTATATTAAGTAATTTAAAATATTATCGAATTTAATATTGAAATGCGTATTTAATCATTAATTCATTTTAAAATTATAAAAAAATAAACAAAACTTGAATGAGTAAAACGTACCGAGCAAAACAGGTGCTCGGAAAACTCAAATGTGGAGTAACATTACCAAGCAATGCGGTTGCTCGGAAGTTGTTTGTGGAATTTCTCGTGCTTGGTAATGTCTCGTCTAGCCGATTATGTACATTACCAACCACTGTTGAGTGCTCGGTAACATCGTTTCGCCGATGTTGTACATTACCGAGCATAATATCTTCGTACATCAATCACATAATGTTAAATTAGTTATGTTAATTATCATGCAATTACATAATTACTTGTGTATTTAGTTTAATACGAGTACTATTGTGTGCCAACAGGTTTAAATCTTTGGATATAATCATAACAAACAGACAAATATATTGACATTTGTACTTGGATTGTCAATTGTAATGATAACTTGAAAACGAAATAATAATAATAATAATAATAATAATAATAATAATAATATAATAATATAATAATAATAATAATAATAATATAATAATAATAATAATAATAATAACAATAATAATAATAATAATAACAAACTTAAATTCATTTACCAGAGTTGTTGGAAATTGCCCTAAGAAAAAAAGGAGTTGCTGGAAATGATAACACAATATGGGAACCAAACACAACTTTACTCTCAAGTTTTCTTCATACATCTCCCTTCCAGTCCAATTTTGCTAGCTGGAAACCAAAACTTAAATTAAATGTACCAGAAGCCTCCTCTTAATGATTATTTTTCAAAAAATTCAAGTCTTTAGACTTTAATTAAGAAAAGAAAGAAATTTGTATTGATATAAAGGACTCTTGGAACTTTAGCTGTAAACATCTGAAGGGTCTGTTTGTTTTCCTCATTACAGATTATCTCAAATTTCAACTCATATATTGAGTATAGGACCATTTTCATGTGGCAATTTAATACGATAATTCACTACAAACTTGATCGTATATCAAATTAAATGCCAACTAGGATTAGTTTTATATTCCTTCTATCCCAATATTCATGGTCTGTTTTTTTGGGCCGTCCCAAATATGTTGACCCGTTCTTTTTTTAAATAGTTATATTACTAATATATTTTTAAATAATATATTATTATTTACACATTTTTTAATTATATTTCAACAGTCATAGATATTGGTGCCCAAAAGTTTTGAGCCATTAATATTAGTATCAATGGAGTATAATTTAAGTTTAGTCATGCTCATGAGTCATGCATATTAATTTGCCCCATGTCGATCACATTATAAGCACTTTTGGATGGTTAATAGATTGGCCTATGTAAATTAGAAGCCAAGTATATACATAAATTTGTGTCATTTCTAACATGGCATGACTAGTATGATCATGTGAACCACTAAAAAATAGAAATCAAAAGGAAACAAAAATAGATCATGTGAAAATACTATTAAAAATAGTATTAAAATTCGAAACATTTTTGTGGAATTTAGTGCCAAATTACATGCACCAATATTAAAATTATGTGTAATTAGGGACCCCACCACCCTATTTGGCCCCACACATTCCGGTGATCACCTATAATTTGAAGGCAACGAAAAAGAAATAAAAAGAAAAGTAGGAAAGAAGATGAGACACGTCTCTATTTCGGACAAGTGCGTATTCCCATGAATAAATTTTTTCTGGTGGATGCCTTTAAATTTCTTAATTAGCAAGACAAAGTAAAAGCCCACAAAAGACTGAAAGAGGCTATTATTTGGAAGTCCTTTTCTTTATTTTACATTGTTTTTAGATAATTTATTATGCAGGTTAATATGTCACAAATTTAGCGGTTATGTCATCGTTTTCGTAAATATTATGTATACGTGTGAGGGATGTCAGTCTACTTCGAATTTATTGGGTTGACCCAATTAATCCGCTAATTTTACAGAGTTAAGGTTGAAAATTTTTAATCTGATAATATTGCGGTCCGATTAGCCCGTACTCAATTAGCTCGTAACTCGATTAGCTTATAACTCGGAACCTAATGGGTTGACCCGATGGGTTAGCTTTGGATGCAGCTATTACATATTATTCCGCCTTTTTAGCAACTGATATGACACTTCAACGAAAATTTTGATAAAATTGATAACTACAAAAAAAAATATAAAATTAAGCATTCAATTTATATTTAATATATATATGTATTAGATTTTTACTAATATAAATAATAATAGATAAATGAATTGGAAAATTCAAGTTTACTAAAACCAATATTATGAAACATGCTTTTAAATTTTATGAAACACATTTGTGTTTCATTTTAATTTTATAATTCTTAAATTATGATTTTTATCATGTCAAGATCTGTAAAAATCATTCAATAACAAAAGATTTATCCAACGACATTCTTAATTGATGTCATTTTTTTAGTTTTTTACATTAGTAGTATTTAATTGTGTTTGAGTTTAAGTATATTTTTCAAAATTCTCCCAATTAAATATTTTACATTCATTAAGCATTGAAAAATCATGCATCATGTTTTGGAGAACTTGATAGGATGGCGTGTGATGTGCTTAGCATTCTTATAACAACGATAGTATAAGAATCTTTCTTTTGTACTATAGCACACATTTTGAACAAATATACAGAAAAATGCAAACTCTTCTTTGCACACGGGTTGCATAGATATTTTGATGTTAAGATTTTATTTTTGTTATAAAATTATAAATTATCAAATTATATTATAACATTTTTGAAAAGTAAGAGTTCGAAGTAAATTATGAAGTTGAAACTTAAAAAATTATCGGTGTAGAAAAACAATGTTATTCAAGTGTTTAGAGTTTAGATTCATTTCTGAGACTCTTTGATTCAATGAGGCAAAACTATTTTTGAACAATTTATCATTGTTATGTAATCCTTGACTTTTTAAAAATGTTTTAGACTTTGAATTTTATATTTGCCATGTGATTTATATATTTAATTTATATATGTTTATATATTATAAATACAGAATTCTTAAGAACAAAAAATACTTAATTTTTGTCGTTTGCTTTTTATCTGATTAGCCCGCACCCAATTAACTTGTAATCTGAATAAAACTGATCCAAAATTCGATACGCTGACCCTATTAAAATCCCTAATATCTGTCATATTATAATAATAGAAACATTAGATATGAATGCCTTTAATTTGATTGCTAACCACCCATTTCTTTTCCACTATTTAAATTTTGTGTGAGTGTTTTATATTTCTTTTGATGGTTAGTCAAAAGCATTGAAATATACTCATGTAGCTGTAAAGTATGATAGTATATCATTAGTAAAACGAATTTTCTTTTTTTAAAAAAAACTTAATAGAATAAGTTGAACGAGATTCTTGTTAGTGTTGGACATGAGACAAATTCACATTCATATTCGTTTTTATTTATGCATTATTCATGAAATATTTCAAGTTTCAGATTTCAGATGTGACCACACAAGAAAGTAGTTGTCAATATAGCAGTCTAGAGGAGTAGTGATTTTTCTTTGTCTATTAATCATGGTTTTTAATTTAAGGGAAAGCTAAATAGTGATTATTAGATACAACCACTCTATAATTAGCAATGTGAAAACCGCGTAATTCCCTTTTTCTGGCCGCGCATTGATTTTTCAAACCCATATAAATGAAATCCCCACGCTCACTCCCTCAAACACACCTCTCTCGCTCATCAAAAATGCCTTCCTCAACCCCTCTCTCTCTCCTCCTCTTCGCGCTACTCACTTCTTTCCACCCTTCTCTTCAACAAAGCACACTCCACCGTTCCTTCCCTCTCACTTCAGCTCCCCTGTCCGACACCTCCGCTTTGAAAGCGAGGTATATTTCCTCTCTTCTAGCCAAGAAGGGCGGCGCCGCAGCCGCGGGGTCGTCATCGGCGCCGTTCGGATACAACTACCAGTCATCGTTCAAGTACTCAATGGCCCTGATCGTTTCCCTCCCCATCGGCACGCCGCCTCAGACGCAGAAGATGGTGGTGGACACCGGCAGCCAGCTTTCGTGGATTCAGTGCCACCGGAAATCCCCTCGGAAGCAGCCTCCTCAGGTGCCGTTTGATCCTTCTCTCTCCTCCTCCTTCTCCGTCCTCCCCTGCAACCACCCCCTCTGCAAGCCCCGGATTCCCGATTTTACCCTCCCCACCACGTGCGACCAGAAGCGCCTCTGCCACTACTCCTACTTCTATGCGGACGGGACGCTGGCCGAGGGCAATCTCGTGAGAGAAAAATTCACTTTCTCCGATTCCCAGACTACCCCTCCCCTGATCCTCGGGTGCGCCACGGACTCCGGCGACGCGGAGGGCATTCTAGGAATGAACCTCGGGCGGCTGTCGTTTATTTCGCAGGTGAAGGTGCCAAAATTCTCCTACTGCGTGCCGCAGCGACAGGGCCGCAACACGATCGCCCCGACTGGCGGTTTTTACCTAGGCCACAACCCCAACTCCTATACATTCCAATACATCAAACTTTTGACTTTCCCCCAAAGTCAACGAACCCCCAATTTTGACCCTTTAGCCTACACTGTAGGTCTGGCGGGGATCAAAATAGGAGAGAAAAGATTGAACATCTCGGCAGCGGTCTTCCGCCCGGATGCTACCGGGTCCGGGCAGACGATGATCGATTCCGGCACCCAATACACCTTTCTAGTGGACGCTGCCTATGCCAAGATAAGGGAGGAAGTCGTTAGGCTAGCGGGTCCAAAATTAAAAAAGGGGTACGTTTACGGAGGATCGTTGGATATGTGCTTTGATGGGGACACAATCGTGATCGGGCAGTCAATAGGCGACATGGCTTTCGAATTCGATAATGGCGTGGAGATTTTGATCAATAAAGGGAGAATTTTAGATGAAGTTGAAGATGGTGTGCATTGCGTCGCCATTGGCCGATCGGAATCGTTGGGCGTAGTTAGTAATATTATTGGCAATTTTCATCAGCAAAATCATTGGGTGGAATTTGATATGAATAATAGACAAATAGGATTTGGAGCAACTGATTGTAGCAAGTCGGCGTGACCATCTTTATCGGGAATTTCATTTGTGTATACATGTAAATTATTTATTTTAAAGAAAAATAAGAATATATTGTCACGAATTTAATTAGTGAATCACTTGGATTTCATATGCATCGTTCGACCCGTGTGACCTAATAAAATCAGCTTCATGCAAACGACATAAAAGTTGATCGTCACTCTTAAGAAGTGCAGTTGTTACTTGTAGTGACTATTTTATGAGATTGAATTGTTTATTCTTTGCATAAATAGCAAGTTATACTTTTATTTGGAAAAACAACCTCCACAAGAAACCATTGCCGTGGTCGGTCAGCAATAATCTAATTATTGCCCCACTTTTAGGAGAGTCTCCACTATTTCTTCTTTTAGTGTTTGCTGAAATTCTTCAAACCACTTCCTATGTAATTTATAATATAGTTTTATTCGCATTTTAAACAATTGAATTTTAAGTTTACATTAGATTTTTGTGAAAAACAAAAGATTTCCTTGTTTGCCTTGGGAGGTGTCTCAATCTTGATATCTTTCAAGTGTCACATCCAACCTTATTTCATGTGACACTTGTTCGAATTATAGTATCCATACATTTACACTTCTGCAAAATTATGTCTTCCACATTATTTGAGCATATAAAGTGTATTTGGTAAGCGAATCTGAAGTAAATTTAAATTTTGTATTGTTCTCTTGCAATAATATAGCATCCTATATATATATATATATATATATATATATATATATGTAGAAAATATAAATTTAATATTGTTATATTGCTGAAA